>PISX010002855.1:0-150088 GCA_004024625.1 Mellivora capensis | reverse complement strand
CACCCGAATGTTTATAGCAGCAATGTCTACAATAGCCAAACTATGGAAAGAGCCTAGATGTCCATCAACAGATGAATGGATAAAGAAGATGTGGTATATATACACGATGGAATACTATGCAGCCATCAAAAGAAATGAAATCTTGCCATTCGCAACGACGTGGATCGAACTAGAGGGTATCATGCTTAGTGAAATAAGTCAATCAGAGAAAGACAACTATCATATGATATCCCTAATATGAGGAAGTGGAGATGCAACATGGGGGACTAGGGGGGTAGAAAAAGAAGAAAAGAAACAAGATGGGATTGGGAGGGAGACAAACCATAAGTGACTCTTAATCTCACAAAACAAACTGAGGGTTGCTGGGGGGAGGGGGTCGGGAAATGGGGGTGGGGTAATGGACATTGGGGAGGGTATGTGCTATGGTTAGTGCTGTGAAATGTGTAAACCTGGCGATTCACAGACATGTACCCCTGGGGATAAAAATATGTTTATAAAAATTAAATAAATAAAAATTTAAAAAAAAAGAAATAAAATCTTTAAAAAAAAAAAAAATAAATGTTCTTAGAGGTCAAGGAAGGCACAAAACCCAGAAGATAAGAATGTAAAGGACAAATGAACGCCTTGAAAAAACCCAAATATAAATTCCAAAAACGAAAAAAACAGCTACAAAAATAAAAACCTAAAGCAGAACTGTGAAAAGCCCGGGCCCAGGTTCTAGCCCTGAATCTCCATGCAATGGATATCTGACCTGGGCCACATTCCTGAACTTCTCTGTACATCCTCATCTAGCAATACACATCAAGGGTCCTACCTCTCAGATGGTGGCACATGGATTTAATGAATTAATATATGTAATGCTGGGATCATACAAGTACTTATTAAATAATGGACAACTCAAAAATATGGAAGGAGAGCTAAAGGATTTGGGAACTAAAAGAGAGAGCACTGGAGAAAAAACAGAAGGCAGAATGGAAAGACAGAAAGTGAACATTATAAAAGACAATACTTGGGAAGATGAGAAAAGTTCAAAACACATAAAGAAGGAGATCTCCAAGGGAAAAGTAGATAAAAAAGAGAGCAATTTCAATTATAAACAGTGAATGTTTTTCAAAACTTAACAAAAATAAGTAATCTCAGATTAAATGAGAATCATAACCTCAAGTTATACATACAAAAATAAATCCCCACCTAGACAGAGTATGTTAAAATTATAAAACAAAAAAAAAACATCTAAAAGGCTACCAAAAAGAAAGGCAAATTAGTTACAAAGAAACAATTATGCCAATGTAACAATTCTCATCAGCAACAATAAAAATCAGAAGAAAGAACACCTTCAAACTATTGATAAAATAGCAGGTAACCTAAAAAGCTAAGCCCTATTAAATTATCTTAAGAGCATTCAAGCAGAGTTTTCAGACTTTATAACCCATAGACTTTGATAAAGAAACTTACTGCAGGAGGTACCCAGGTGGAAGAGAATGTAAGCCACAATGACAAAACAAATTGGTTAAAATAAATAAATAAATTAAAAGACTATGTAAGTATGGTCTCTTAAAAAATGATGATTATGATGGTAATTAATTGGAGGACAATTTCTTTTAATATCCTAAATCAGAAGAAATGTATCTTGCATATTGCAACTGGGAGCATTTTTCTTTTAGGGACACATATACATCACAAATCAGTGTGTTTTAGATCCAGTATAACAATAAACTACCTGACAATTTAAATACAGAAGGTGGAAAGGGGAGCACAGGTTTAATGCATCCTATAACCCCTATGTTTTTCAGGAGGAGAAGTATTGGTTAACTTAACACTTTGTGGAATTAATAAATATTTTATTTTTTTGTAACTCGATTAATGTCCAGAAATCAAACTGAAAAGCTTAGGAACAATGAAAGGTATTTGAAAAGAAAAAACCGTTTTGGAAACTTTATCAAGAAATAAGAAAATGAAGAATAATCTTACACAAAACTAATCAGAAAACCTAAATTCAAATACACTAGCAATCACAATAACTCTAAAAAAATTAAATTAACATAATGAATAAAGATTCTCAAACTGGATGCTTTTTAAGACTCAAGCTTTGTTAAGTGAATATTTAAATTTTAAAATGACACAACTAAAGCATAAGGACCTAGAAAGATGGAACAAAACAACAGAAAAACATAAGGCATGAGGCAAATATCGGCCAAAAAAATCAAGCCTGAGACATGTACAAGATCTTTCTCCATAGTACTGACCAGACAGCAAGAATGCTACAAACCATAAGAAGTGACAAACAACTGGGTAGATTCATGAAGGGGACCACAATGGGCCTAATAAATGAGCTCCTACAGAAGACTTTTGGGAAAGAGAAGTACACTACAAACTTCTGTTAATTTGAGTAATGTAACTAAACATAATATTCATCTATGTGCTTTTTAGAAACAAGGCAAAAATGGGGAGAGAGCAGAGAGGGACACGATTGGTTCCATAGAAATCCTTGTATTAGAAAGGGAAAAATTACTTTGTTAAAAAAACTAGTCTCTTGACATTACATCATAGGATTTTATTACCAAGAAAAATGGGATGACCAATGATTTCAGCTATAGTTTTACGGAAGGAAGGAAGGAGAGAGGAAGGAAGGAAAATATTTTTGTTGCTTTTCTTATTTTGACTTTTAACCTCAACCTTCCCTGTAACAAAGTGGAGGTCCTACTGGAGGGAGCCCAAGCTGACTGCGCTGAACTTTCACACTCCAGAGATTGGCTAGCACATTCAGCTGGTCTCTCAATTATCTACTGCCTCACCCAGTTGTTCCTCCACACAGAAGAACAGTAAATTCAAGACTGACTCCACCATGAATGCAAACAAGCTGATTACTGCAGAAATAATACAATCCATACATAGACACTTATCTGCATGCAAAGACTGACTTCCAGAATAAATTTAAGATAACTAGACTGATTTTTTAAACCTCTTATAAATTATACTCCATCATAATCTAAATAACCCAATCTAAGTAATCTAAATACAAATAACTTAAAATTTTCATTAGCAGTTCACTTAACAGGCTAAAACCCATTCCCTTCAATATACAGAAACATTATTACAAATACTTAAGACACTTAACAAAGGGAGGCAGAGGAAAGGAAATCATTAATACCTGAAGCCGTAGAAGATTCAGCGTTGCCACAGCCATGCACTCTTTCTCTTGAGGTGGAGGCCAGTCAGCAGTGCCATCCATCCCTTCACTCACTTGACGCAATAGGAGGTCCAGCTGCTCAAAAGTCATTGAGCAGATGTCTACCACAAATGGGACACGGAGGCCAATGGACCACTCAGAACAAGATGACCAAGCAAAACTCTATGGAAGAATCATAAGAAACTAAAATGAATCTACACATTCAGCTCTTAGACTGTTTCACAGGAGAGATTCACTATCATTATTTACAACAGCCAAAAGGTACAGCTCATGTGTCCACTGAAGGAGGAATAAATGAACAAAATGTAGGCTATACATACAATGGAATATAGTTAATCCTTTACAAAGAATAAAATCCTGAAACATGCTACAACATGGATCAACCTTGAAAATATGAAATGAAACAAGTTAAACGCCAAAGGTCAAATATTATATGATTCCATTTATAAGAGGTATCTTTTTTAAGATTTTATTTATTTTATTTATCTTATTTATTTATCAGGAGAAGAGGAAGCTGGCTCCCCGCTGAGCAGAGAGCCCGATGCAGGGCTCAATCCCAGGGACCAGGCAGAGGCTTTAACCCACTGAGCCACGCAGGTGCCCCTATAAGAGGTATCTTGAATAGGCAAATTCACAGAAACAGAAAATAATTTTGAGGCTACTAGGGACCAGGGGGAGGAGAAATGAGGAGTAACTGTTTAATGGGTACAGCATTTCTATTTAGGATGATGAAAAATTCTGGAGATGGATAGCATTGACAGTTATACAATTTCATGAATATACTTAACGACACTGCACAGTGCAACCATAATGACCAAAAGCACTGATATTAAAAAAAAAACCTGACAGAACTGAAAAAAGACATGGAGAAATACATAATTATACTTGGAAATACAAACACTAGCCTCCTAGAAAGAGACAGAAAATCAGCAAGGATGTAGAATAGAATAATACCATCAATGAACAGAATTTAATTGACATTATAGAACACGTCACCAACAACAGCAAAACACATCAACAATAAAATACACAATTCTTTTCAAACACTGAACATTGACTTAATAAGGGAACATATCCTGAGACATAAAACAAATCTGAACAAATCTAGAAGAACTGAAATCATATAGTCTATTCTCTAACAAATAGAAAATTAAATTAGAAATCAGTAACAGACTGGTAACAGAACAATCTCAAAATACTTTGAAATTAAATGACACAATAATCCATAGGTCATAGAGCAATTCTTAAGAGAAATTAGAGAATTTTGAACTGAACAAAAATGAAAATACATCAAAATGTGTGGATGCAATTAAAGCACTGCTTAGAAGGAAATTTATAGCAGCAACTGCTTAAATATTACAAAAGAAGAAGGGTCTAAAATTAACCTAAGCTGAAGAAACAAAAAAAAAGAATAAAATGAACCCGAAGCAAGCTGAAGGGGGAAAAAATAACAGAGACAAGAGAATTAACCAATGAAATAGAAAGCAAAAAACAAAGGGAAAATTAATGAAACTAAAATCTAGTTCTTTAAAAAGATCAATAAAATGGATAAACCTCTAGGTAAAACTGGCAAAGAAAAATAAGAAGAAAAATACCAATACAATGTTATTGCAGACCCCAAAGACTTCAAAAGATTAGTAAATGAATACTAAGGAAAACTTCATACACAAAAATCAGACAACTTAGATGAAATGGAAAACTCCTTGAGTGCCACAAACCAAGAGAACCCACTCAAGGAAAAAAAAATTCTAAAGACTAGCTCTGTATCTCTTAAGGAAACAATTTTTACTTAAAAATCTCTTGAGAAAGAAATCTCTTGGCTCAGATGGATTCACAAAAAGACATTTAAAGAAGAAATAACACTAATTCTACACAATCCCTTCTAGAAAACAAGAGAAAGGAACACCTGTCAACATTTTTTATAAGGCCAATTTTACCCAGATAAAAGACAGACATACAGTATAAAACCACACACACACAAAAAACCCACAAACCAATTACCTCTGATGATCATCAGCAGAAAAATCCTCAACAATGTAGTTAGTAAATCAAATAAAGCATTATATAAGAAATTACCAAGTGGGGTTATCTCAGTAATGCAAGGTCTGATCAATATTTGAAAAGCAATTAACATATTCTACCATATAAATAGACTAAAGAAGGAAAACTACATGATCATATCCTTTGAGAAGAAAAAGCATTGACAAAATTAAGCATCTATTCAGTATTAGAAAAAACTTTCAAAGAAGGAGGTAAGTGGGGGGTTGGATGAGCCTGGTGGTAGGTATTAAGGAGGGCATGAATTGCATGGAGCACTGGGTGTGATGCATAAACAATGAATCTTGGAACAGTGAAAAAATAAAGGTTTTTTGTTGTTTTTGTTGTTTTTTAAGATTTTATTTATTTATTTGACAGACAGAGATCACAAGTAGGCAGAGCAGCAGGCAGAGAGAGAGGGGGAAGCAGGCTCCCTGCTGAGCAGAGAGCCCAATGTGGGGCTTGATCCCAAGACCCTGGAATCATGACCTAAGCCAAAGGCAGAGGCTTTAACCCACTGAGCCACCCAGGCGACCCTGAAAAAATAAAGTTAAAAAAAAAAAAAAAGAAGTAGGAATTAAGGGAAACTTCCTTAATCTGATAAAGCATCTACTAAAAAAAAATCCTACAGCTAACATCCTAGCAAACGGTGAAAGACTAAATGCATTCCCTCTCACCACTCTTCAACATCATGCTGACTGCAACTACAGGATATAAAGATAACACACACAAGTCAATGCTATTTCTACATACTAGCAATGAAGGACAGGAAGACAAAATTCCACAAAATATCTAACCACACTATCTACTCAGTACCTGAGCAGGTCCACAGGCAATTCCAACTATGTGTTTGGTATCCAATCCTGGCAGTGCAGCAGGTTCTGGCTTGGTCACACGCAAGGTGTCAAAGTGCTGGCACTGGTCGTTGCTTCCCCAGCTATGGACCTCGCTGTCCTCAGTCAGAGCCAGGCAGTGGGTGGAGCCTGCAGCCACATCAATTACCTTCTTCCCTAGGAGGAAACAGTGATACAATACAGCTTCACACCTGACTTCTGCTGTAGGTCATTCAGGTAAGGAGGTATTTAATGTCAACTTCTAAAGGATATTCATTGCTTTAATATTTTGCATAATTCATCTGCTTCATGTATGTTATTAAAACCCATTACATTCTACTAGCTACAATTTATTAAGACCTACACCTGAATATTAAATAATACTAAGGTATGAAAAGGATCTTTTCATACTTTTCATACTTTCTTCTCCTTATTCAGATTTTCATTCAGAAAGAGACAACTGTATTTTAATTAATCATTAAATCATATTCTCTTGTCCCAAGGTATAATCACGCAAAGTATATTCTTTTTGCCTTACTGAGACTTTCTATTTTTAGAATATTTTTAGGTTCACAGCAAAACTGAGAAAAAGGCACAGAGATTTCCCATATACTTCCCACCCCAACACATGCATAGCCTCACCCATGATCAATTATTCACTGTTTCTTTTTGTTTTTTGGGGGTTTTTGGTTTTTTTGTTTTTGGCATGTGAATGTCTACTTGTTCCAAAACCATTTGTTGAAAAAGCTACCTTTGCTTCATTGTATTGCTTTGGCTCCCTTCTCAAAGATCAATTAACTATACTTATGCGGGTCTATTTCTCAGCTATTTTGTTCCAATGATCTATTTGTTTATACTTTAGTCAATGCCATGCTTTTATTTTTTTATAAAGATTTTATTTATTTATTTGACAGATAGACATCCCAAGTAGGCAGAGAGGCAGGCAGAGAGAGAGGGGGAAGCAGGCTCTCCACTGAGCAAAGGGCCCGATGCAGGGCTCGATCCCAGGATCCTGGGACCATACCTGAGCTGAAGGCATGACCACTGAGCTACCCAGGCGCCCCAATGCCATGCTTTCTTGATTACTACAGCTTTATATTAAGTCTTGAAGTTGGGTAGTGTCAGTCCTCACCCTGCCCTTCTCCTTCAATACTGTGTTAGCTATTCTAGGTCTTTTGTCTTTCCACATAAAATTCAGAATCAGTTTGTCTTGCATTAAATATATAAATCAAGACAGAAAGAAATTAGTGTTCAGTCTTCCTACTCATGAACACAGAATATCTCTCAATTTATTAGTTCTCCTTCAATCTCATTCATCAGTTTTGTAATTTTCCTCATACAGGTCTTATACTTACTTTGTTAGAATTAAACCTATGTATCTCACTTTTTTAATACTAACGTAAATTGTATTTTGTTTTTATTTCAAATTCCACTTCTTAGTTGCCGGTATATAGGAACTAAGGTATATACCAAGTGACTTTGGTACATTAACTTTGTATCCTGCAAGTCTGCTATAATCATTTATTACTTCCAGTTTTTTTGTTGATCCTTTCAGATTTTCTACATAAACATTCACGTCATCTGTGAACAAAGATAGTTTTGTTTCTTCCTTCTCAATCTGTATACCTTTAATATCCTTTTGCTGTTTTGTTGCATTAGCTAGAACTTCCAGTATGATTTTGAAAAGAAACGGTGAGATGAGACATCTTCCCCTTGTACTTTATCTTAGTGAAAGCTTCAAGTTTCTTACCACTAAGTATGACATTAGTTGTAAGATTTTTATAGATATTCTTTATCAAGTTTATGAAGTTCTCTTCATTCCTAGTTTGCTGAAAGTTTTTATCATGAACAGGTACTGGATTTTACCAAATGCTTTTCTGCAGCTATTAATATGATCATGTGATTTTTCTTCTTACTTTCTCAATTCCATGGATTACATTAATTGGTTTTTGAATGTCAAACTAGCCAGCATTGCATATGCAGAATAAACTCAATTTGGTGGTGATGTTTAATTCTTTCTATACATTGTTGAATTTAATTTGCTAATATTTTGTTGAGGATTTTTGCATCTATATTCATGAGAGATGTTGGTCTGTAATTTTCTTTTCTAGTAATATTTTTGTCTGGCTTTGGTATTAGGGTAATGCTGGCCTTGCAGAATGAATTAAGAAGTATTCCCTTTGCTTCCATCCTCTGAAAGATATTATAGAGAACTGGTATAATTTCTTCCTTAAATTTTTGGTAGAATTCACTAATTAACCCATCTGGGGCTCATGTTTTCTGTTTTGGAAAGTTATTAATTATTGACTTAATTTCTTTAAGAGATGTAAGCCTATTCAATTTGTCTGTTTCTTCTTGTATGAATTTTGGCAAATTGTGTCTTTTAAAAATGGTTCATTTCATCGAAGTTACCAAATTTGCGGGCATAAAGTACTCCTTTATCACCTTTACAATGTTAACAGGATCTGTAGTAATGTCTTCTCTTTCATTTCTGATATTAGTAATTTGTGTCCTATTTTCCTTTTTTCTTAGCCTAAAGTATACTGACTTTATTAATCTTTTCAAAGAACCAGCTTTTGGTTTCCTTGATCTTCTCTATTGATTTTCTGTTTTCAATTTCATTGGTTTCTTCTCTAATTCTCATTATTTCTTTACTACTTCTTATTTTGGATTCAATTTGCTCTCCGATATCTAGTTACCTAAGGCGGAAACTTAGACTACTGATATTTTTTTAACATCCATAACCATACATGATCACAAATTTTTTTTCTAGTGAGGAGAACTTTTAAATTCTGTTCTCTTGGCAACTTTCAAATATACAATAAGGTGTTAATAGCTACAGTCACCATGCTGTATATTATATCTGCAGGACTTATTTCACAACTAGAAATTTGTACTTTCCGACCACCTTCACCCACTTTACCCACCCCCTGCAATCCCCACCTCTGGCAACCACCAATCTATTCCCAGCATCTATGAGTTTGGTGGGGGCTTGAGGGGAGTTTGGGGTTTTTTTTAGATTTCACATACAAGTAGAATTATACAGTGTTTATCTGTCTCTATCTGACCTGTTTATTTAGCATAATGCCCTCAAGGTCCATCCATGTTAACACAAATGGTAGCATTACCTTCTTTTTTATGGCTGATTAACATTCCATCATCTGTATATACTACATTTTCTTTATCTACTCATCTATCAATGGGACACTCAGGTTGTTTCCATATCTTGGTTACTATGAATAATGCTGCAACAAACATGAGGATGCCAATACCTTTCTGAGTTCGCATATTTACTTCCTTCAGATAAACACCCAGGAGTGGAATTACAGAATCATCTGGTAGTTCTCTTTTTAATTTTTTGTGAAGCCTCCTTACTGTTTTCTACAGTTGCTGTACCCATTCACATTCCCATCAACATTGCACAACAGTTTCTTTTTCTCCACATCCTCACCAACACTTTCTTGTCTTTTTGATAATAGCCATTCAAACAGGCTTGAAGTGTTCTCTCACCTGTGGTTTTGATGTGCATTTCTCCGATGATTAATGATGTTGAGCACCTTTTTCATGTGCCTGCTGGCCATCTATAACTCATCTTTGGAAAAATATCTACTCAGATCCTCTTCCTAATTTTTAATCAAATTGGCTATGGGGTAGGTTTTTGTTTGTTTTGCCACTGAATTTTAAGAGTCCTTTATATATTTTGGATATTAACCTCTTATCAGGTATATGATTTATAAATATTTTCTCCCCGTCTATATTCTATAGGTTGCTTTTACATTTTAGTGGTTTGTTTTCATTGTTGTTGTTGTTGTTTTGAGAGAGGAGGGATGCAGAGAGAGAGGAAGAGAGAGAATCTTAAGCAGGTTCCATGCCCAGTGCAGAGCCCAATGTGGGGCTCAATCTCACAACCCTGAGATCATGTCCTGAGCCAATATCAAGAGTCAGATGCTTAAACAACTGAGCCATCCAGGCTTTACATTTTATTTATGGTTTTCTTTCCTGTACACAAAGATTACTTACTTTAGATTTTTCTTTTCTAACATATGCATTCAATGCTATAAATTTCCTTCTAACCACTGCTTTCACTGCATCCCACAAATTTTGTAAGTTGTTCTCATTTTCATTTAGTTCAAATATTTTAAAATTTCTCTTAAGATTTTAGTTTGACCGTGTGTTATTTGGAAGTTTGTTGTTTAATCTCCACATATTTGGGGATTTTCCAACTATCTTTCTGTTACAATTTTTAGTTTAATTCCCTTGTAATCTGAAACCAGACATTGTTTGATCTCTCTTCTTTTAAATATGTTAACATGTGCTTTATAGCCCAGATTGTGAGCTATCGCCATTAACAAAGTTTTCTAAAACAAAATCTTTTTCTCCGCAGTGAAATGATACAAGTACATTTTTTTCCTATTTAAATAGTATTAAAATATTGTATTTTTGCTTAAAAGTAAATCTAACATTACCAACACAAGGGATGTTTTCAAAAATGTCAACATCAAAAGTAATTCAGCTACAAAACTCTACCAGAGTAAGGAGAACAATTCTATCTTGAGCGTATCATATGCTGACATAAGTGATAGCCAAAATGACTGTACCATCAATCATTTAAATGCTTTCATATTAATATATTTCATCTCTGTATCTAGTAAGTGTAGCTGAGGAAGCAGATTTCCTTTACTAAGTGAAAAAAATATATAAACAAGAAGGCTAACAAAATTCAAACACAGCTCCATAACATACAACCAAATGTGTTACCCTACAACTTATCTCAGAAACTTAGAAAATAACAAATACTATAATATCTTCTTGGTATTAATATGTTTTAAAGATTTTATGATTTACTTTTTTTAGAGAGAGGGAGAAAGTACATGCATTTGCAAGCAGGAAGAGGTGGAGAGAGGAAGAGAGGGAATCTCAAGCAGACTCCTTGTCAAGCACAGAGCCCAATGGGGGGCTCCAACCTCATGACCCTGAGATCATGACCTGAGCCAAAACCAAGAGTCAGACACTTAACTAACTGAGCCACCCAGGCACCCCAAGGTATTAATATGTTTTAAAATAATGATGACGGTGAAAGAAACAAGCAAGTCCCATGTAAGTCTCAATTCCAAACTCCCTTGAAAAAAAAGCAAAAACATAAACAAAGTAGAATCTAGTTCAGGGACTCAACAAACTCCATCCCTCATGCAAAGACAGGCCAAGGGCTGTTTTTGTCAATGAAGTTGTACTACAACACAGCCAGGCCCATGTGTTTAAATTTATATATTGTCTATGGATCCTTTTGGGCTACAAAACCAGAAAGAGTAGTTGAGACATACAATGTATGATACTCAAACCTAAAATACTTACCATCTACTCCTTTAAGAAACAGTCTGCCCACCCCCTTTAGCACTACAGGCTACCTGATACACCTATCACCAACCTCTCCCATACTTAAGAAGGCATCTTCAAAGTACACCTACATGCCTTGGCTCCCATTCTATCTAGAATGCATCCTGGATGCCCTTGAAACCAAACAAGCAGGATTTACCCATCATAAGTTCAAATGAGACCACTCCAAGTACACCAATCTTATCTCCTACTATGCTCCCACAGCACCACACGTATCTATCATCTTAGCCATGCCTTCAATATAACTACTGGTAACCTCACCGATAGAAGTTAACCTCACTAAGGCCAGCTTACTTAATGATGAAAAGATGCCTGCCACAAAAAGGACTTACCAATATTAGTAAAACTGAATGAGTTTCAAATGAAATCTGGTAAGAATAATTCTACACCATTTTTTAAAAAATATTTTATTCGTTCAGGAGAGACAGAGAGAGAGAGGCAGAGGCAGAGGGAGAAGCAGGCTTCCTGCAAAGCAGGGAGCCCGAAATGGGACTTAATCCCAGGACTCTGGGATCACGACCTGAGCCAAAGGCAGACACTTAACGGACTGAGCCACTGAGATGCCCTACACCATTTTTTAATAGAGATAAACTACTTTCCATTATTATCCATACCTACGAAAATGTGGGTAAAAGCCTTCTAATGATAAGTCATTCATGAAATATTAGGTTAAAAAAAAAGAAAAACCTGCAATCTTTAAAAGATTACTAAAGAAAAAGCTTCAAAGAGTTTTAAAAGTTTACATTTTGCACTCACCTTGCAAGCCTTCCAAGAGTTTGGGATAACGAACATGTTCTTCTGTTCCATGCCCAAGTCTCTGGTTGTCACCTTTTCCCCATGAATAAACTTGGCCATCTTTCGTCAGAGCTATAGAAAATTGACTTCCACATCGAACCTTCACGACATCCAAATCCTGAAGCTTTTCAATAAGCTTTGGTGTTTTACAGCCATCACTACCACCTCTGCCCAATTTCCCATAGTCACCATCTCCCCAAGACCACACTTGACCTAAAAAAAACACAAATATATTTCAGTAAAAGTAACTGTATATCTTAATGCAACTTTTAAATGGCTGAAAATACTCAATATAACCCATAACAAACCTAGACCACTAATATATTTAGTTAATACTACACAGGTGACTTCTGACCAAATGAAATCTAGTTGATACTTCAGGTTGATACAGAAGCAATTAAGAAAAGGATAGCTGGGTTTTCTTTTTGTTTTAGCTAAAAATCCTGACCCTTACTAGTTTGGGCTCAACGACTGGGTTCAGTTCAAGCTAGTAGTAAAAACAGAACAAAAACTCCACTGCCTCCATAAAATACCTTAACTTGGCCCACCACAAAAAGTTGCAGCTCCCTGACCACTGTCTCTCAGGTCTGCCCACACACTGTTCCTGTCATGCTCGCCACAAGTTAACTGCATGACAGCATTTATTTCCAATAACATTTGTTAGCATGATCTAGTTAAATATTACATAAAGGGATAAAACAAATTACAAAAATGTGGTTGCATTCTTTTAACTCTGATAACTAAGCTAAAAAACTTTGCAAAAATGCAATAAATGTGAATTACTAAAAAAAACTGCTAAAAATTGTAAAGAAAGAAAAAAAGAAATTCTATTTTAAATAATCTGAACTAAAGATCAAGAAACGTTTTTGTTAAAGTTCAGATGGTAAATATTTTTTTTAGGCTTTGTGGACAATGTGATCTCTGTCACAAGTATCCAATCGTTCCACTGTCACAGGAAAGCAGCCACAGACAATTCATAAGCAAGGTGGCATTCCAATACAAGTCTATTTGCAAAAACAGCCAATCCCTGATCTAGAATTGTAGATGATACACTAGTGGGTGGTCATTGACATTAACACACCAATGCTCAATGCAACAAACCCACACACAAACATCAGAGAATGTGTATGCACTTATATGTCTTGCAAAATGCCTGTTCACATAGCTCAGCTGGCAATTCCCACTTTCTCCAATGTTTTCAATGACCCTGTCACCCCAGAACCAGATATCACAGGTCAGGATGCTTCTACTATATCAATAGTCTCAAAATACAGTAATGTAGCAGGGACCTTTCCCTATATGACCAAACACCAATGTGAGCTAAACAGCAAGCTTAGTTACCAATCACAGCGACTTAGTCAAAACTTCACACAGCTTTACTTACATAGCAGTTTCACACAAAGAATTCAAGAACAAACAATAATAAGGCTTATTTAAGGAAAGACTTTCCGGTTAAGAGGTTTATAAAATCTATCAATCACTCAACAGTGGAGACTTAAAAACAGTAAGATGTCAAATTGAAAGCTTCAAGTCAGAAGAAGAGGACTTCAAGATGACTGATGAGACCATCTTTTCTCAAAGACTTACAATAGCAGAAGATGCCTCTATGTCTATCCTTTTAGGCGAAGGGGCCTATGTGGGCATGAAAATGCTCAAAATATACTTTCTCCTCTCACTAAAGAAATCCCCAGGGAGGGGAGTTAAGATGGTGGAGGAGTAGGGGATCTTAAGTTTTTCTGGTCCCTGGAATTCAGCTAGATAGTTATCAAATCATTCTGAACACCTGTGAAAAGAGGCGATCTGAGAAAGGAAATGCTACAATTCTACAAATAGAAAAGCAACCACTTTTTGGAAGGTAGGAGGTGCGGAGACTTGGCATCCAGGGTGATATATCTGAGAAAACTGCAGAGAGGAAGGAGCCTGCTTAAGAAGGCTACTGCAAAGTATTAAAAACAGCAGGATGCAAAATTGGAAATTTTAGGAGTCTGCTATAGTGGGGGACATCCCTGGATTAAAGGCACTCAGATGGCAAAGCAGATTGGAATCCCAGGTGGGACAGCATAGTCTCAGGATCCCCGGGGCCACAAGAAGACAAGAAGAATGGGAGTAGCTGAGTGTGGCAGAGTTCCAAGGCAGCGGAGTGGGGAAGCAGAATGAAAACAGCAAGTCTAGATGCCAGCTTTCTGCTGTGTGTTGCTGTAAACTGTAAACAGTAAACTATGAACTGCTGCATAGTCACACAACCACTCTCTGGACAGGGTCTCGGCAAAAGGCAGAAGCTCAGCAAGACATCCCACAAACTCCCAGGAGGAACAGCATGGAACCAAGTCTCAGAAGTCCATAAAAGTTTGTGGAGACCGGAAACTCTGGCACATACGTGAGATAAAAACACTCCGTCACAGGCTGAGTGAACAGAGTTTGGACAGAAACCAGGGAGACAGAGTCATTGACAGCTTTTCTGCGAGGGTTCACTGAAGATGAGAGGCACAAACTTTCAGCTCTAGGGATAAAGATTCAGGCACCACGATTTTCATCCAGCCATTAGTACTGAAAGCGTTCAAGGAGCAAAACAGGGTCACACAGTACAATCAGAGCCACTTAAATAAAGCACAATCAAAGCTACTTAAACAGAGCCCAGCACCCTGGCAAGGGAGGTGCAAATTCACCAGGACAAGGGCACCTGAGAATCAGTGAAAAAGGCCCTTCCACCAAATGACCAGCAGGAACAATCGAATAGCACCAAGTTTACAGATGATAGAGAACTGCAAAACTTCGGCTCTTAGGGAAAAGAGTATATAGCACTGGTGAGGTTTTTTCAATTCTTTAGTCTTCCAGCTTTATTTTCATTTAGTTATTTTATTTTTTCAATTCTTTTATTCTTTCTCGATTTTTTTTTATTGTTAGTCACCATAGAGTACATCATTAATTTTTGATGCAGTGTTCCATGATCATTATTTGTGTGTAACACCCAGTGCTGTGCCCTCCTTTATACCCATCACATGGTTACCCCATCCCTTCATTCCCTCCCCTCTGAAACCCTCAGATTGTTTCCCAGAGTCCATAGTCTCTCATGGTTCGTCTCCCTCTCTGATTTCCCCCTCTTGAGTTTTTCTTCCCTAATGTCCTCTGTGACATTCCTTATGTTCCACATATGGGTGAAACTATATGATAATTGTCTTTCTCTATACTTATTTCATTTAGCATAATCTCCTCCAGTTCCATCTACGTCAATCAAATGGTGGGTATTCATCCTTTCTGATGGCTGAGTAATATTCCATTGTATATATGAACCACATCTTCTTTATCTACTGCCCTTTAACAGATGAATGAATAATTTTTATATATACACTATATATGAATATATAATGTGTATATATATATATAATTTTTTGTTTACTTTCATTGTATTTTATTTTCCTATGTATATATATACAATTATCTTTCTTCGTTATTTTGGGATATAGTTTCCTTTTTTTTTTATTAACATACAATGTATTATTTGCCCCAGGGGTACAGGTCTATGAATCGTCAGGCTTACACATTTCACAGCACTCACCATATCACATACCCTCCCCAATGTCCATAACCCAACCACCCTCTCCCTAACCCCCTACCCCCAGCAACCCTCAGTTTGTTTTGTGAGATTAAGAGTCTCTTATGGTTTGTCTCCCTCCTGATCCCATCTTGTTTCATTTTTTTCCTTCCCTACCCTCCAAACCCCCCGTCCTGCCTCTCAAATTCCTTGTTATCAGAGAGATCATATGATAATTGTCTTTCTCTGATTGACTTTTTTCACTCAGTATAGTACCCTCTAGTTCCATCCATGTCATTGCAAATGGCAAGATTTCATTTCATTTCATGGTTGCATGATATTCCATTGTAAGATACAGTTTCTTTTTTTTTTAATTGGATATAGTTTCTTTTAACAAACAGACCGAAACATACCCAAGATCTAGTTTATTGTTTTATTCTGTTTTACTTCTTGTTTGATTTTCTTCTTATTTTGCTTTGTTTTTGTTTCTTCTGGTTTGTTTTGTTTGTTTTTTCCTTTGTTATTTTTATCTATTCTCTCATTTTCATCTATTCTTTCCTCAACATAATAACAAGGTGGAGAAACTCACACCAAAAGAAAGAACAGGAGGTAATACTCACTGCCAGGGATTTAATTAATAACAGATATAAATAAGATATCTGAACTAGAATTCAAAACAATGATTATAAAGATACTGGTATGGGCTTTAAAAAATCATAGAAGACAATAGAGAATCCCTTACTGTACAAATCAAAAAGTAAAATCTATTCAGGCCAAAATTTAAAATGCTATTACTGAGGTGCAGTCACAATTAGAGGCTCCAACAGCAAAGATAAAGTAGGCAAAAGAGTGAGTCAGTAATACATAAGAAAATTCATGTAAAATAAGGAACCTGAGGTGGGAGGGGGAACTACAGGATCATGAAGGGAGACTTCAAGAACTCAAATACCATAAAGCAAAATAATATCCAGATAATGGGGGGGTGGGAGGTCTCAGAAGATACGGGGAGAGGAGATGGGCAGAAAAATTCATTTGAACAAATTAGAGCTAAGTACTTCCCTAATTTGGGGAAGGAAACGGGCACTCACGTCCGGAAGGCCCAGAAAACCCCTTCAAGATCAATAAAAACAGGTCAATACCTTGACATATTAACATTGACGCTTGCAAATTTCAGAGACGAAGAGAAAATCCTGAAAGCAGCTCAGGACAAGAGGTCCTGAACATACACAAAGGTAGAAACAAAAAGCTGAGAGCAGACCTGACCACAGAGACCTGGCAGGCCAGAAAGGACTGACATGATATATTCAACATGCATGCTAAATGGGAAAAATATGCAGCCAAGAATACTTTATCCAGCAAGGCTCTCATTCAGAATAGAAAGACAGATAAAAGAGTTACCAGGACAAAGAGAAAACTAAAGGAATTTGTGAACACTAAGCCAGCTCCACAAGAGATATTAAAGGGGATTCTTGAGCAAAGAGAGAACCCAAAAGTAACAAAGGCCAGAAAGGAACAAAAACAACAGACAAAAACAGTGACTTTATAGGTAATACAAAGGCACTAAATTCATATCCTTCAATAATTACTCTGAATATAAAAAAAGACTAACTGCTCCAATCAAAAAACATAAGGTATCAGAATGGATTAAAAAAAAAAAAAGACCCATCAATATGCTGTCTATAAGAGACTCATTTTAGACCCAAAGACACATCCAAATTGAAAGTGAGAGGTTGGAGAATCATTTATCATGCTAATCGACATCAAAAGAAAGCTGGAGTACCCATCCTTATATCACACAAACTAGATTTTAAACCAAAGACTATAATAAGAGATGAGGAAGGACACTGATTCATAATAAAAGGGTCTATCCAACAAGAAGATCTGACAGTTGTAAATATTTATGCCCCTACATTGGGAGCAGGCAAATATATAAACCAATTAATAACAAAATTAAAGAAACACTTTGATGATAATGATAATACAATAAAAGTAAGGGACTTTAACTCCCCACTCACAGAGAGGAATGATCCTCTAAGTAGATCAACAAGGAAACAAGGGCTTTGAATGACACACTGGACCAGATGGACTTAACACACAAAAATAAACTCAAAACGAAGGAAAGTCCTAAATGTGAGACAAGCATCCATCAAAATCATAGAGGAGAACATAGGCAGCAACATTTTTTACCTCAGCCTCAGCAAATTCTTGCTAGACACGTGTCCAAAGGCAAGGGAAACAAAAGCAAGAATTAACTATTGAGACTTCATCAGGATAAAAAGCTTTTGCACAGCAAAGTAAACAGTCAACAAAACTAAAAGGCAACTTACGGAAAGGGAGAAGATATTTGCAAATGACATATTAGATAAAGGGCTGGTATCCAAAATCTGTAACTTATCAAACCAATACCCAAAGAACAAATAATCCAATCAAGAAATGGGTAGAAGAAGTGAACAGACATTTCTCCAAAGAAGACGTACAAATGGTCAATAGACGCATGTTAAAAACACTTAACATCACTTGGCATCAGGGAAATACAGATCAAAGCCATAATAAGAACCACCTCACACCAGTCAGAATGGCTAAAATTAACAACTCAGGAAACAACAGATGTTGATGAGAATGCGGAGAAAGGGGAACACTTTTACACTACTGGTGGGAATGCAAACTGTGCAGCCACTCTGGAAAACATACTGGAGGTTCCTCAAAACGTTAAAAATATAGCTACCCTACAATCCAGCAATCACACTACTAGGTATTTATTCAGAGGATACAAACAAAGTCACCGGAAGGGGCACATGCACCCCAGTGTTTATAGCAGCAACATCCACAATAGCCAAACTATGGAAAGAGCCCATATGTCTATCAAGAGATGAATGGATAAAGAAGATGTGGTATATAAATGCAATGGAATTATTACTCCACCATCAAAAAGAATGAAATCTTGCCATTTGCAAAGATGTCGATGGAACTTGAGGATATTAAGCTAAGCAAAATAAGTCAGTCAGAGATGAACAAATACCAGATTATTTCACTCATACATGGAATTTAAGAAACAAAACAGATGAACATAGCAAAGGGAAGAAAAAAATAAGAGGAAATCAGAGATGGAGACAAACCGTAAAAGACTCCTAGCTATAGGAAACAAACTGAAGTTTGCTGGAGGGGAGGTGGGTGGGGGAATGGAGTAATTGGTGATGGGCATTAAGGAGGGTACTGGATGTAATGAGCTCTGGGTGTTATATGCAACTGATGAATCAATAAGTTCAATCTCTGAAATGAGTAAATAAATAAATATTTTTTTAAAAAAAAGAAAGAAAGTAATCCCCAGAAGTAAGTCAATTTTCAATCTGCCATTCAACTTCTGCAGCAGGGCAGAGAGAGAAGTTCCCCAGCTGATTCCGACAAAACCCCACAATACTAACAAATAAATAGTTTTAAAATTCAGTAAGATTCTAACCAATAAAACTAGTAAATGTACCCTCAAAGGAAAAGCAAAATGAGTATAATCTCAGTAATAAACACAAATATAAAAGTGAAATTAAAAATAAGCCAACAATATAACATCGTACTAGAATCCACACAGACTAAGCAGGACTTAGCACAGCAAATCAAAGGTAGCTGAACATTTAGGAAATATAGTAATAATAACCAGAAACAATTCAGAATGTCAATTATTCCACTGTAACTCTCATTTTTTTATTGAAAAAATAAAATGCAAAATGGGAAGGATATAGCTGTTAACTAGCTGAGTGTGGGCAACAGATGTTAAAAGTCCTGTAAATTCTTGGGGTGCCTGGGTGGCTCAGTAGTTAAGCATCTGCCTTCAGCTCAGGTCATGACCCCGGCGTCCTGGGATCAAGCCCCGCATGGGGCTCCCCACTCTGTGGGAAGCATGCTTCTCTGTCTCTCACTCCCCATGCTTGTGTTCCCTCTCTCACTATTTCTTTCTCTGTCAAATAAATAAATAAAATCTAAAAAAAAAAAAAAAGTCCTGTAACTTCTTAACCTCTGCCATAGACACAGAGGTGCACATCACTTAAAGATGGACAAAAGGGCAGCCACGAAGTGAACTCTACTCCAACGCTCACTCCCTTAAGGAAAGCGGCACTCCTCATCCTGAAGACCAGCCAAGGCAGCATATGCACTGCATACCATTCTCCGTCACCGCCAGGGTTTGAGCATCCCCGCTCCCGCATGCCACATCAATGACCTTCAATCCTTTAAGCCCAGCTACCAGCATTGGGATGGCTTCATCTTCACTGGAGCCTTCAAACAGATAGGACAATTGTTACTGCAAAATCCTCAAGAGAGGCAACCTCCCACTGCAAGCTTGAGCTGGCTCAAGGCAAATGTACCGTGGCCTAGTCGGCCGTAGTTCCCTCGGCCCCAGGTATACAGCTCCCCCTCGGCAGTGATGGCCGCACTATATGTGCTTCCACATGCGATGTGCACCACATGCTTCCCAGCCTGTTTTCCAGAGAAAGCAGATATCACCTTAGGCTCTTCCAAAGGCCTGCGGAGAGAAAGGAAGCAAATGTGAATGCCCTTCTACACATGCCCTATTGGTGTTAGCAAAGAAAATAACTATCAGGGTTCCAAGACCGTTTGTCCTTCCAGGCACCTTATGAAATAATTAAGAAACACAGAATTCAAACACCCAACATTTCCATGATTGACTATTTACTGGGCACCTAATGCCAAGCATGGCATCCAGCAGGAATATCAAAACAGGTTTGTTAAAGACTCATACAATCAAGTCTAGAGCAGCTTTTTTCATAATGGTCCAAACCAGTGACCCATCCATAGACCACTCAGCAACAGGAACAAAGCAACTACTGACATACCTAACAACTTGGCTGAAGCTCAGGAACTCTGCTAAGTAACAGAGCCAGGAACAAAATACCACATAGTGACAGAAGACAGATCAGGAACTGGAAGTACAGAGCAGGGGTTGATTGCAAAGGGGTCCAAAGAAAGTAGCAGGGACATCAGAAATGTTTTCTCAGTTGTGGTGGTTCCCCAACTGTATGCATTTGCTGAAACTCATCAAATTGTACTCAAAACAAATGGATTGTAAACCTCATACTGATGGTTAAAATTTACACATTTGTTAAAAAAATGAGGAAGGAATGAAGGAGCAAGGCTTACTAATCACATTCCAATCTATATTTTACAAATGAAAAGTAGGAGGCAGTAAAGATTAATTAGATTGAAGTCTTAGTAGTTGGCTCTTCACTTTCAGAACTAGCAAAATGCCATATATTTATAATCCAGAATATGTGTACTGTGATTGGCAACTCTACCTTCTCCAAAGACATGGTTTACTGACTTTGTGAACCACTATTCTGCAAAATAAATAAATGCACATGTTTATAAATATAAATATAAATAATATAAATATTAATAAATGCATGGGCACACATAGGCACAGGGAGAGCTGAACAACCCTAATCTGATACTTCTCCCTCCTGTTCAGCTCAAGTTTCAATCCCCCAAAGTTTCCTTCCAACTCCTACCATCTTCACTGATCTCTTTTCCTTCCCTTAATTTCTCAAACAATGGACAAATAATTTAATCTAGCATCTAGCACTTAATCTCAACTGAGTATTATGTTATTACTAGTTTTTTTGTAGTTTAGTACAAATCACAAATAACATAAAAGAAACAAAAAACTAATGTCTCCAGCTTGTATCTCCATCCTTTCAAGTCCTATGTGCCCCACACATCTAACCCCCTTAAAGAGTCTGAGAATAGGGGCGCCTGGGTGGCTCAGGGTGTTAAGCCTCTGCCTTCAGCTCAGGTCATGATCTCAGGGTCCTGAGATCAAGCCCCACATCTGGCTCTCTGCTCACCAGGGAGCCTGCTTCCCGCTCTCTCTCTTACTGCCTCTGCGTACTTGTGATCTCTCTGTCAAATAAATAAATAAAATCTTTTTAAAAAATAAGTAAATAAATAAAAATTAAAAAGAGTCTGAGAATAACAACAGTTCTAAATTCTGTAATTTTCATTCCTTTGTTTCTCACAATCATTTTACCACATTTGTCTGAATCCCTCACAGCACTATCAAGTTTGGATATTTCTCCTGAATGCTAATACACAATACACATTGCTCAGTTTTTTTCACAGTCTGAGAGTCTACCCAGGGATGTCCACTTCCATCCCACCATAGTGATAAGGGGCTCAGACTCCTCTCAACTCTGCTGTTCATGCCTCTTTCCCCTTCGAAGTGGGGATGCATCTTCAATTTTAATCTAAGGCCAAAGTTTTTCTCTACCAGGCTCCCCACTCAAGTGGGCAACATATTAAATGGTTCCGACCACTCTGTGGCAGCTGTGGGAACTCTCCATTTTTACAACCCTGCACTTAGAACAACCATTTTGTTTTATTCCCGTGCCTCTCACAATAATCAAAAGCTTCCACAAAATAGGATACTAAGAAATTAGTGAGTTTTGTACCTATGAAAATGGAATGGCTTAAGGAAAGGAGGACCTTATCTGACAGAGATGTGTTGAAGTGTTTGTGAATGAAGAAACAAGTAGTATGGGATTTGTCTTAGGAAACTCCACAGTGTGGGGTATTGGTATGTGCAGTTAAAATGGGAATAGCAAAAGCTGGAAGCCATAAATCTGGGAGAGAAGAACAGGAAGGCCAACTGATGTCATCCTCTGTGCTCTGGGCAGAACTCCCATAGCATAACCCAGGGGCTGACATATCTTGACAGCCCTGCCACTCTAGCCCTACATGTTAGAGCAGCTGGAAAACAAAGAGCCACACTTTTCTTTTCCATCCTATTTTGAATACAGCAATTCAAAGGGAAAGCATGTCAATTATAAGAATCAACCATACGTACACAGTGTCTCCATGGCCCAGTCGTCCACCATCCCCACAACCCCAGGAGTACACTTCTCCCGTTGCTGCCAGAGCCAAGTAGTGGTGACCATCAGAATGGGCAGCAATCTTTACAATGTTTCTGGAGGCAAGACCCTGGACCAGCTGTGGGGCCTAAAAGGGTAAAAATGGGAAGAAAATTACTAAGCAGTCCAAAGACAATGAAAACGGCATGACTCTTCTCAATTATGCATCTCATTTTAACAAACTCTCCTCAAACTAAAAAACATGAGCTTCTGGAGGCTGCCATCCAATCATCCAGATGCCCTGCCCATTACCACAGAAGAGTAGGCAGCCTCCAAGTGCTGTGTGACATGATTAGGCTACCTCCACACAAGTGAAATTCACAACTCAAGGTAAAAAGCACCTTCCTTTAACAGGAACATGCTCTATCCCCACAAGGCCCAATTCCCTCATTTGTTACTATCTGGACCCCAAAGTATACGGAGTTTACACATGGAAAATTAGTTTACAAATGGGAATCATGATGGGCAATGCATGTTATTGTAAGGAACTCCTGATCTTTAACAACTAAGAAATTCGTCCCTAAATGATCTTAATTATTTAAGATTATTGAGTACAACTAGTAAAATACAATGAAAAGATGTTTCTAAATCTTCAGAAATCAAAATGACTTAAAGACTAGAATTCTGTAGCACCTGTAAGAGAAAAGTGACCACAAAGGGAAGTGATCTGGGCCCCAGAACACCCACCAGCGTGTCACTGTTATAGGCCTGAGTGTACACGCGGCCATTCCTCGACAAGATCAGGAAGCGCTTCTCTGCACAGGCAATCTGCGTGACCCCCAGGTTGGCAAGTCCTTCACACTGAATTGGACCGATCACATTGGCATAGTATTTCCATCCTATTAACCCCCATCCTATGACTTCTTGCAATGATCCCTGTAAGATAACAAGATAAGGAAACATTTTCTTTATAGTGGCAAAAATATTTCTTTCTTCAAGATGAAACCAGAGAGGGAGCCAAACCATAAGAGACTCTTAATCTCAGGAAACAAACTGAGGGTTGCTGGAGGGGAGGGGGAAGAATGGGGTGGCTGAGTGATAAACATTGGGGAGGGTATGTGCTATAGTGAGTGCTGTGAATTGTGTAAGACTATTGATTCACAGACCTATACCCCTGAAACAAATAATACATTATATGTTAATAAAAAAAAGTTATACTGCACTTCATAAAAGCAAAAGCATTGAAAACTTACAGGTATCTACATAAACTGTTTTGAGAAACTAAGAACAAAACAAAACAAAACAAAAGAGTATTTCTTTCTTACTTCAAAAGAAAGAAAAATTTATGCTAAGAGGAACACAGATATGATAGAATAAAAACAAAGCATGTAAAGAAAGCTGATCTAAAACATCAAAATAAGTTATAACATTCCATATTACCTCAGTTAACAGGTAAGATGATGAAGTAACTGAACAGGCTATTCTTCCACAGCATTTCATTTTAACAGAAACCATTAAAAAGTAATATAAGTAGAACTTAAACATACTTTTAAATGCTTGGACTGTATCAGGTTACCGTTTTTGTCATAACAGGAAAAAACCTGAAAGCCTAAGCAGGAGGCTGAGAGACAAGTATCCTAATGTTGGGTGTGGGTGAGAAGGATCAAGTTGTATGTGAGCAGTTTTGTGATAATCAGCTAATGTGTCCACCCACATCAAATACATCACCACATATGTGCATGCATATGTGCAAACAGAACAAATGTACAAGGCTAATCATTGCAGCAGTATTTGAGTAGCAAACTTCTGGCATCACAGTGTCCACCAAAAAAATCATGATAGATCCATACATAGAATACTGAGTTGCTTTAAAATAGACAAAGAAGTTCTATTTACTAATAGAGAAAGCTCCTCAGTATATACTGTGTAGTGAAAAAAACAAGCTACAACAGACTACCACTATTGCTAATACCAGAGATATTGAAAAGATATGTAAGAGACAAGTGAAAAGCAGCAGGTACAAAACCAGGCAGATGAGGGGACAGGAAGAAGAATGTAACAGTGTCCTTGCACTTAATTTTGACTTTTGAATCATGTGATTCAAAAGTCACTTATTGGGGAAAAAAAAGACTCTGAAATCATATATAAATCATGTTAAAAATAAAAAGTTAGAAAGACCTGGATTCAAATCCAGGATTACTCTTTCTGATCCTGGCAAAATTCACTGCCACTACAAATGGCAGTCTTCTCATCAATACAATGGGACAGTATGGTGATAATCAGATGCAACTATGTATGTGAAGTCCTCAGGGGGCCTACACTGGCAGGCTCTTCACACATGTAGATTAGTGTTACCACTGCTCTGAGTAGCATCAAGATAGTCCATGGTCTAAGCTCCTAGTGTACAAAAAAGGCACTGGAACCTCCCTGAGAAAGGCAGGAAGTCATGTGGTTGTTTGAATAAAGGAGAGCTCTCTGGGGACACATCTCCTGACAGTGGAACCTGGGATAGTGGATTGGGTCCTAAACCCCTGTGCACCTCAGCTTGCTCATCACTCACTCTGACCACTGACAACACTTTAAACTGTATACATGTTTAAAAGCTGTAACCAGCTCCACCCCCAATACCAGAGAAAGTCTCCATATTGGCACAGGGTGAGAATCTAGGAGTGCTAATGGGGTGGCTGGGTGGCTGGGTGGCTCAGTGGGTTAAAGCCTCTGCCTTTGGCTCAGGTCATGATCCCAGGGTCCTGAGATCGAGCCCGTATCGGGCTCTCTGCTCAGCAAGGAGCCTGCTTCCTCCCCTCTCTTTGCCTGCCTCTCTGCCTACTTGTGATCTCCATCTGACAAATAAATAAATAAAATCTTAAAAAAAAAAAAAAAGAATCTAGGAGTGCTACTAACTGTAGAACATACAAAGAACAAACACTGCTTTCTCACATACCTTATGAGAAGTTGGTGAGCTACACAGAGGCGGCATACAGGGAGTAGCCAGTCGGTCTAAATGGGCCATGACAACAACTGCAGTTTGTCTTAAGTCAATGGCAAGCTCATTGTCTTGTGGAAGAGTAAGGTACCTCAGGAAACTCTCGTTGGGGCTCAAAGGACCAGACAAAAGCTACAGAAGAAAAGTAAGCAGACTTTGTGAGAATTGTGGAAAAATTAAAGTAACACAATTAGCCCTTAACCACTCTTTATATTTTGGTAGTCACAGTTATGCATTATCTGTAAATCTACTCCTTTTGGCCATTAAATGAGAAGTGTTGCTGATGCAGTGACTCTACATATCCACAAGTTTACACATTTGTTACAAAACTACACAGAGCAGTGCCTTCACATTTATACATGCATACTCCACACGGGTCAATGACATGGCCAAGTCACCCTGCAGGCTCACCCCTCCAAGAGCCCTCAGAATACAGAGCAAGCTTCTTAGGAACACAGCAGTGCACCTCAAACTGGCTTTGCAAACTGAAAACCAAAACCACTTGTTTAAACCTAAATGCCACCTACCCTGGAGAAAACCTAATGTTACCTGCACATTAAGTAACAAATTTCATTCTTCTAAAGGCAGAATAAACTTACTCCCATTACAAACTACCAAGTGATAGAAAAATTAACTTTAATGGAATGGCTGCCTTTCCAGGAAAGACCTACAAGATCAAACTTGTACCTCTAAATAGAAACAACACCAGGAAAAAAAAAAAAAAAAAAGAAAGAAACAACACCAGGAATTCAGACCCAGGAACTAGGCAGGCCCTCTTCTTCCACCAGTCTCACTGTTCTAGGACTAAACACAGTGAGGACTTGGGTGACATGCTCCACACAGTGCTCCGCATATAGGAAGGGCCAACAAAGTAAGTCACTATTTTCTTTTTTTTTTTTTTTAATTTATTTATTTGTCAGAGAGAGGGAGAGAGAGAGAGCGAGCACAAGCAGACAGAGTAGCAGGCAGAGGCAGAGGGAGAAGCAGGCTCCCCGCCGAGCAAGGAGACCGATGTGGGACTCGATCCCAGGACGCTGGGATCATGACCTGAGCCGAAGGCAGCAGCTTAACCAACTGAGCCACTCAGGCGTCCCTAAGTCACTATTTTCAATGCTCTTATTCTAATATATATTTAAAAGTGTGTGTGTCAGGGGCACCTACTGAGTAGCTCAGTTAAGTGTCCAAATATTGATTTCAGCTCAGGTCATGATCTCAGGGTTGTGAGATCAAGCTCCACAACTGGGCTCTGCGCTCAGTGGGGAGTCTGCTTGAGACTCTCTCCTTCTCTCTCTCTCTGCCCTCCCCCTGGGCATGCACATTTTCTCTCATTAATAAAGAAATAAATCTTAAAAAGAAAAAAAAAGTGTGCATGTCAGACTTCACTCTGTGCTGAAGTGCAGCTGGCACTCACTGATCTGAGGTCTTCTCCATAAATAGCATATGGAGGAACATGGAGGAAGATGTACCTGACTTCACTAAGCAGGGTCAAAACAAATAAACATTAACCACTAGGCAACTACATGACCTCACAGTAAAGCACATCCTCTGACCCAGACACATTCCATCCCACACAGCTGAGCCTCAAGTCCTTGTGCCGCCTCCCTACATTATCAGTGCAAGTGACCATAAGGATGTGCTTGACTCACACTTTGCCCCTGAAATACTGTCAGAATGTTTACCCTACTAACTAACTCCTTCATGGAGGTGAGCATGCCTTCTTTACGTCTTCCAGAGCATCTTAAACTCACTCCCCATCACAGACAAAGCATAGCCAAAGCAAGTTTCTAGGCTGCTAGAAACACACAAGCGCTAAACCCACAAACACAAAGGGCTCAATGGCTTCAGTTCAGCAGAAAGAAAACTGCAAGGTCAAAAAGAAGCAGAGGAATTTCTCTAAAAGTACAAGTTGATAAATGCCAAGAAGTACATTCTTCCTACTAAGTACACACAATCCAGAACACACACACAGAGGCCACATCAACTGAAACTCACCCTACGACATTCCACACCTGTCCCACATCTGACTCACTCTCTCCCCTAGAGACAACTACTGCCACAGACATGCATTCTGGTCTTATTTATAAAAGTCTAACTCTTTCAGGATAACTGAATCGAGACAGCTATTTAAATGCAAAATCTTGTTATGATACTTACGTGAGTGTCACCCTCTGTATGAGGGGCATCTTTACTGCAGATGATGTTCTGGAATCTTTGCAGCAAAGGGAGAAGGGGGGCGCTGGTGCCCTGGGCAGACCGCTCATTGTCAGTTTCCTGGGTCCCACTGTCCCACAGTTGAAGCAACAACAGGATGGCAGATAACATTTGGCTGAAAGAGAAAATATCTTTATTCTCTAGCAAAAACAAATTAGCTTTTATTGCCATGGTCTGTCAAAAATAAAAGGCAGGTTAGCTAACTAAAATAGAAAGAAATACTTTATTTTTGAAAGGATACCACTAAAATAATCCCATGAAAACAATTTTTGGCAGTAAAACCACTGAATCAATGTCAAGATTTTAGCACAAGATATCCACACTCGAAGGATAAGAAATACAAAACCAGTTAAGAAACTCAAACAAGACTTTTTTCTATGTTAAAGGAAGCTCCACACCCAGCATGGAGCCCAATCCAGGGCTTGATCTTACAACACTGAGCCAAAATTAAGTCAGATGCTTAGCTAACTAAGCCACCCAGGCACCCCTCAAACAGCACTTTCTAAAGGGAACTTCTAGGACCTTAATTAATGGAATAAAAATAATTTGTGAGAAAAATTAAAAGAAAAAAAAAGAACAGCTCCTACACTACTAAAAAGTTAAACACATACATAGTTAAACACTACTAAAAAGTTAAAAACCTAAAAAAGGAAATAAAGGAAACCTAAGCATACCCAAGTCTGAAAGAGGAGGAAGTCCTGGGATATGGTTCTTTGATTATAGAAGACCACCACATGTTTTATACAATTACAAATGATTTCGTGAAATCCCATAAAATGAAACAGATGTTCAGATACAGACATTTCCCTGAAATGCTCTCAGCCTGAGGCACCCCTCACCTAAGAGTGCCTCTCTGCACAGCCAGCTCTAACAGGATGGCCAGGGCCAGATGCTGGTCCTGCAGGGGGATGCTTCCTGGCCCTTTGGTACCAGGCGTTCCATGAACATCCCTGAAATGAAAGAAAAAAGTAACATGAGAGCTTAAAGACAGCATGTATATTTTAATATTTAATATTTAATTAAATTAAAATTTAATATATTTAATATTTATATAATTTTAATATTAAATATAAAATATATAATTTTAATATAAAATCAAGTTTCTGAGATTTACTACTCGAATTTAATAAGAGATTTTAAAGCATATAATTAATTTGTAAAGATATTTTCTTATTAAAAAAAGATATTTTCTTCTTAAAAGAATTAATTCAGATACTATAGGATGACTACATTAGAAAACATATTCCAGTCTCCATAGCATAAATTATTTTTATCATTATTCAAGTCATGAGTAGAAAAATGTTTAGATATGTCTCCACTTTCAATGACATTATGGCTATTAGAATATCCACATTCCTCTATCGAAATGGAGAAACATTAACTTATAAGACTACCTGGCAAATATAGGCAAATGTCTATGCTTATTTTTATCTCTGATCAAAGGAATAATTTAACTTTCCTCCAATAAAAAAAAACAAGTACTTTTAACCCAAGATAGGAAGGGAGGACCTTCCAACATCACCATTACAGTTGAATTTTGAAATTACAGTTGACCCTTGAACAAGTTTGAACTGCACTGGTTCATTTATACACAGATTTTTTTCAATACGCATGTTGAAAAAAATTTTTGGAGATTTGCAATAATTTGAAAAAAACTCACAGATGAACCATGTAGCCTAGAAATACCAAAACTTTTAAGAAAAAGGTAGTATAATAAGAATACAGTAAGTAATAGATATAAAATATGTGTTAATCCACTGTTCAGGTTACCAGTCAGGCTTCCGATTCACAGTATGCTATTAGTTTAGTTTGGGGGAGTCAAATGTTATATGTGGATTTTTACCTGTGTGGAGACTAGTACCCTTAGCCCCCATATTCAAGGATTCAAGGATCAACTGTAATTCCAAGCCTATTTTCAGGACCCCCAGCCTTAAACCTTGTTGAAATGCCCTCATCAGCACACTAGGGTGCTGAACTCACAGCCTGTTGGCATAGAGACCGCAGGTGTCCCTGCATACTAGACGGGACACAGCAGTGACCTCTGGCAAAGGAATGAGAAAACACTCACTTTTCCTTTAAATATGTCCTTACTGCTGAATTATATCTTGAGTACACACATTTCTTTATTTTTTTTCTTTTATTTTTTCAGTGTTCCAAGATTCATTGTTTATGCACCACAGCCAGCGCTCCATGCAATACATACCCTCCGCCCAACTTTATATTTAAAAACTCTTAACAAAAATACATAGCATCCAAGACCAGAAGAGTTCATGGCTTAACTTACCAAAAAATGATTCACATTCAAAAAATTTTTAACACTAACATGAATAGATGGGTCTATTGTTTTAAACATCAAAATGTTTAAACATTTTGATCTTGAGTAGTTGTTTAATCCCACAGTGTCCATTAAGACAATACCCCTCACTCAGAATGGTAACATCCACATTCTCACTGAGAGGCCCATAAGTTATAGGTGCTCAAACACTTTATGAATGACTAATTTCCAAATCATAAAATATCTGAAAAAAAAAAATTACAAAAGCATATTTCATTTTCCACCGGATTCAATATGATAGCCTCCTGGGTCTAATCAGAATATCAAAATCAAATCTTTGAAAACCTAAAAACCAAGATCTAGAATCACAGAGCTGAGGATGGCCTGGAAACACATACCACAAACCTCCTCTAAAGAGAAGGTGAGACGAGACTTTGAAGCATGTTAGAACCATTCATGTAGTAAGATATAAAAACAAAAACTCACCCTGTCACGACAGATCTGAGGAATCTGGTTGCTCTCTCTACCACTTCCAGCCACACAGAAGACACGGTGCTCTCATCGAAGAGTGAAGCTTCAGGCAGGGCTCTCAAGGCATCCAGGGACTCCTGCAACAGCTCGCTGCAGAGATCCGCATCCTCCCCTGGGCACACACATGCATCAGAGGAGGCCACCTACTCCTCAGGCAGCACTGACAAGTAAAGCCCTCCCCACTTTCTCAGAGGGGCCTCCTACCCCATCATGTGAGAGGAAGACACTGTTCCATTTTCAATCCCTCACTTTCCTCTCAACGAGATACTCCAAGAACTCAAGAGATTAGAACTTAATACAAGTGCCCCAAAGTCAGTTCTTTAGTTTATGACTCTGCCATGTGCAATCCTAACTTCTTGTTCTAGAAAATAAATCAGCATTGATGTACACTGCAGTGGTTTACCTGGGATGTATGCACATACACACTTTTTCTTTCTTTCTTTCTTTTTTTTTTACGAGAACAGTCCTAAAAAATCAGACAGTCCTAAAAAATCTCATTCTACAAACAAGAAAAATGAGGCACAGAGAGCATACAGGATCAGCCCAAGGGCATGTGGTGGCAGAACTGAGAAGACAATCCAAGTCTCCTGATGTGGGGAAACTGAACACTCTGGGCCCACATACCTGACCGCCAGGCCCTACGTAAGAAGGCAAAGGCAAAGGAGAGAGCTGCTCGGGATCCGACTCTTGCAAGACCTTCCACTCCTTTGCCTGTGGGCCGGGAACTGTGGACAACACACATGGGAGTTGTGATAACTGGTCAGTCAGAGGAATTTGCAAATACTAAAATAAAATAAGTAACATGGAAGGATGTATATAAAAAAATGTGATGAATAGATTTCTTTAGACAGCAGAATGACAATGTATGACTTTTAGTTTCATATATAAAAACTTTTATCAAATGTCCTTTTTAAAGGAAGTTTTCTCTTTAAGAAAAAGATATTTAGAAAGAATTTTAAAGACCTGCAGAAATGTTCACAAAATGATCTCTGGGAACTGATATTATGAGTCAGGGAGAGACACATGATACACAGAAAATAAACTGATAAATACATAAATGGGAGGTTAAAGGTCATGTAGTAAAGAAAAGGCAATGAGGGGGTTGAAGAATACACAGAGAACAATACAACAAATTCCTGAGACTGCACCCAGAGCGGTGCAATCTATATTTGCTTTGGACTCTCTTAGGTCTATATGATGACGAGATTAGAGACCCATGTATACATCCTATTCTCTTTCACCCCCATCCTGCTGAGCTTATCCTCTCCTGAATTTAGTGCTTATCATTCTCATGTTTTTTAGGTTTTTTATTACTTATATTGTAAAGTTAATAAGATATGCTTGTTTAAAGAATCTATACAAATGGCATACCATAAAAATCATTCTAAGAAAAACTAGAATATAAAAAGTATACAATATAAACTCAATCATGCCTAGCAAGTAATTTTATTTTCAACTTTACACTGTTGAATATTTCTACTATATACCATACTCTTCAAACTTACTAAAACTCGCTTTCACTATCAGGGGGAAATGCTGTTAAAAATGGGTAATGATATGGAATCATTGTCCCAAGATACAACAGCAAGTAAAATTAGCAGTGAAGAATGTGGGGACCCCAGAAAGGCAGCTAGTATGCACATATCTATGAATCCTGAGCTTTAGAAGGGGGGCTCATGAGGAGACACAAAAAACCTTAATGAGTGACTGCCTCTAATAAGGGGACCGAGTGTCTGAGAGACAGGAATAAGGAAATTTAAACTTTATTTCTGAATGAGAAATACAGTGGTCTTTGAAACAGAAAGAACACATGCTGAGTCTCTTCAAATGAGGTAGGAGGAGCCCTCACCAGGAGAAAACTGCTTCAGAAGAAACATGAAACTGGGGTTCCCCCTCAGGCAGTCGTAACCTTGGCCCTAGAGAAAGAGCCCAACAGTCCTAAATCTGTACAGTGTAAGAACTGCTATAAACTTCAGTAAGTCACTCTCTACAGATACTCAAGGAAAACAAACAAACAAACATTCAAATAGCTTGGTCCCACGCCCATCCACAGCAGTCAACTATCCAACCCACTGCTCCTTGGTAAAACCCATCACTATCCAATTAAGTTAAGAAATGTGGAAAAGAAATCTACAAAAATTTAGAAGATATCACTACACATCTAACAGAATAGCTAAAACAAAGAAGCAACAACACCAAATGCTGACAAGGATGTAAAATAACTAGACCACTGATACATACTGATGAGACTGTAAAACTGTACAGCTATTTTGGAAAGAGTATAGCAATGTCCTACAAACCTAAACGTAAGACGTAAGAATTGAACTCCAGGGCATTTATTCCAGAGAAATGAAACAGGTTCACACAAAAACCTATCCACAAATACTCACAGCAGCTTTATTCATAATGCTCAAAAACTGTTAATAACTGAGATGCCTTCAATTAACGAATGGCCAAACAAAATGAGGATCATCCATGACAGAGAATTCTACTATGCGATGATGATACATGCAACTACTTGGAAAAATCTCAAGGAGATAATGCTGATTGAAAAAAGCCAAGATTACATACTAGACATGACGAATAGATTAGGGGCTGCCAGAGGATAAGGCAGAGGGGAGGGGAAAAGGAGGTAAGTGTGATATAAAAAGAATCCTGGTCCTGTACTCTAACTGCGGCAGTGGTAGCAGAAATCCACACCTCTGATAAAATCATATGGAAACACATGCATATATGCATGTACACACAAACAGAGGTAAGAACATGTACAACTAAGGAAATCTGAGTGAGAGAGGTAATCTGTATCAAAGTCAATATTGTCACTGTGATGGTATGCCACAGTTTTGCAAGTGGCTACCACTGGGGAAAAGTAGATGAAGGGAGGGTATAAAGAATCTGCACTATTTCTTACAACTCCATGTGAACCCACAATTATCTCAAAATACATATATATTTTTTTAATTTTAGGAATTTGCCTGATTTAGTGAAAGGCAGATTACAATTAATCCATCAATACTTATGTAACCACAAAGGGAAAAACACAGAGAAAAAACAGTTGGGAGTCTCAGCCACTTCTGCATCTTAGAGAATTCAGTCTCATTCAACATACACACAGGAGTGCTTAGACAGTCTCAGAATCTACCACCCCCATATGCAGAACCCCTCTCTGATCAATGATCACCACAAAGGATCTCTCACTTTCCAGTCAAGAAGGAAAGAAAAGACTGTGCTGCTCACTAACACCACATAGGTAGGAGTCCTCTGTCGCTTGGTTTAATTTACCTTAAAACTACTATCAAATATAGCACATGTAAGTGATTTCAACTAGATTTAAAAAAAAAAAAATGAAACATGTTAAACTTAACACTTCTTGTCTCCAGCTAGCAAGATAAGGTATTTTGCTCCCTGCTTCTTTCTGTCCCTGTGCATTCTATGCGTTCTATAAGGGAATAAAAGTCAGTATTACATTCAAATAAAACCAACTCTTCTTGCTACGTAAAATATGAGTTATATCTAGAAATCTTTTAGTCAAACTTTCTGAGAACAAAACTGTGGTAGACAGCTACATTTTGGAAAAATAAAACTTCATACAAACCTTAAGCATTCAGTTAATGTCTCAGAAAATGTGCTGATGTATACCAATTATTAAAAAAGATTTGCCTGAAAGAATCTCTTATAATAAAAGAATATCACATTAGGAAGAAAGAAATAAGCATCTAAACTATGTAAATATCATGATTTGACTATTCCCTATCCAGTAGTAAAATTAAAAAAAAAAAACAAGAATATAATATTCAGACCCCATTTGCAAAAATCTAGACATGCTTATCTATCTATACTCTTGCTGGCTTCCACAGTTACTGACAGGAAAGGGTTTTAAAATAGGGGCACAAATTATGAAGCATAGTCTGTTAATCTGAGCAAATTAGCAAAGCCATTCTCTAGATTATATGAAACACACAAAAAGAGAAAACGAGAACAAAATATCTTAAGATGAAAAACGGAACTATAATGCAAGTTGTACTTAAACCTTCTTAAAAAAAACAGCCTGCATTTTATATTTAGCTGGTATCAAGATTCCTTCTTCATTATATTATTACCTTTTTTTGTCCACAGGAGGCAAAGAAATGCTGCTACTTTTCCACTTAACTTTAACATTCTCCTGGAAAACAGTTCTATTCAAGGCAATGAAATATCGTTCCAAGATGACCAGCCTCTGCTTGAGTCTCAGGGCTGAAAGAGTAGTAGTGGCTGACTGGATGGCTAGAGCTTGCTGCTCTTTAACCAACACAGAAAGACATTCCTTCAATTCATTCACATCTAGAAAACAAGAAAATAAAATACCCAACCTCTCAGTATCTTGCCTATAGTTTGTTACAATGTTGATAAAATGGATAATAGCAATAATATGTAACACCTGAGTACTTAATATGTGCCAATAAACTGTTTTAAGCACCTTACACACCTTACACCTTAAGCACCTTACACCTTACCTATGAGAATTAGGTAATTCTCATAGTCACCATCAAGAGGTAATATTTTACATGGATTTTAAGGAGCAGGAAACTGAGGCAAAGAGAATTTGCTCAAAGTGACCCAGAGTATTATGGCACATGAGACAAACCACTCTTAGTCACCATGATATGCTGCCTCTCTGAAACACTGTAATAAAGCTTTTAACACAAAATTATAAAGTCAATACTTCTCAGCAGCACATTTCCTACACACACAAAAAACTATCCATTATCTTCATGTTATATAACCAAACTCAACATAAAAATGTTTCAATAAGGGACACCTGGGTGGCTCAGTTGGTTAAGCCGCTGCCTCCGGCTCAGGTCATGATCCCAGCATCCTAGGATCGAGTCCCACATCAGGCTCCTTGCTCAGCAGGGAGCCTCCTTCTCCCTCTGCCTCTGCCTGCCACTCTGCCTATGCTCGCTCGCTCTCTCTCCCTCTCTGACAAATAAATAAAATAAAAAATCTTTTTTAAAAATGTTTCAATAAAATTGCCCAGCATATATGATTCATGAAAGGTAATACATTTACAGGAATATTTTGGAGGAAGATAAAATAATTACAACTGACGCTTAAACAACACAGTCTTAAGCTACACAGATCCACTTATACACACATTTTTTTCAATAAATATATTGGAAAATTTTTTGGAGATTTGCAACAATTTTAAAAAACTCACAAACAAATCACAAAGCCTAGAAATACCAAAAAAACTTAAAAGGTATGTCATAAATGCAAATATGTGTAACTACTATTCTATCATTTACTACCATAAAATATACACAAATCTATTATAAAGTTAAAAGTTATCAACTTACACACAAAAATACTTACAAAACCCCTACAAGGTTAAGAGAAATGTAAACAAACCTAAAGATGCAGTATTAAATCATAACAGCATAAAATTAACCACAGTATGTACTTAATGTAATGTACTACTCTAATAATTTCATAACCACTCCTGTTGCTATTGCAGTGAGTCAAGTGTTCCAAGTATTCATTTAAAACAACACTAAATGCTAATCATCTCCACATGAGCAGCTGTCTCCAGTAAATTGTGTATTGCAGTAAAAAGTGATCTCTAGTAGTTCTCATGTATCTTTCACTGTGTTTAGTGCAATACTGTAAACTTTGAATAACACCTTGGGACGCATACATAGTGCCACTAATGATGCCGGACGTGCACCCAAGAAGCAGAGAAAAGTCACAACATTACAAGAAAAGGTTGAATTGTTTGATAAGTACTATAGATGGAGGTCTGCAGCTTTGGTTGCCTGCCATATCAAGATAAATGAATCTAGTATAAGAACCAATGTTAAGGGGCACTTGGGTGGCCCAGATCAAGACCCACATCAGCCTCCCTGCTCAGCAGGAAAACTGCTTTTCCTTCTCCCACTTCCCCTACTTGTGTTCCCTCTCTCACTGTGTCTCTGTCAAATAAATAAATAAAATATTTTTTTAAAAAAGAAGAGGAAATTCATGAAGCTGACACAGTAGTCACACCAGCAGACACAAAAACATTGTACTTTCTACAAAATACCTTTTCATGCAGTATTAAAAATGCAGCTTTTTTTAAGGATTTTATTTATTTATTTGACACAGAGACAGAGATCACAAGTAGGCAGAGAGGCAGGCAGAGAGAGAGAGGAGGAAGCAGACTCCCTGCTGAGCAGAGAGCCCAATGTGGGGCTCAATCCCAGGACCCTGAACTCATGACCTTAGCCAAAGGCAGAGGCCTAACCCACTGAGACACCCAAGCACCCCAAAAATGCAGCTTTAATGTGGGTGCAGAACTGCTGTAAGAAAGGAATACCTGTAGAGACTCTAATGTGATTTGAGAAAAAGCGAAGTCATTATATGATGACAACCTAAAGCAAAAGGAAGGTGAAATTCAAAAGCTGGAAAATTTAATGCCAGTAAGTTGGTTTGGTAATTTCAGAAAGAGATTTGGCTTAAAAAATGCCAATCAAGAGGAAGTAGACAAGTCCCCAGATGCCATTCAGAAAGTCATTGTGGAGAAAGAAAACATGCCTGCACAAGTTTTTGATGCAGATGAAGTGTCCTATTTTGGAAAAAAAAAAAAAAAATCCACAAACAGCATTTATTACTAAGAGAAGTGAGCACCAGGACTTAAAGCAGGCAGGGACAGATGAACTACACTGTTTTGTACAAATGCAGTAGGTTTACAATCAGGACTGCCCTTATCTATAAATCTCCTAACCCCCACCCTTAAGGGGCCAAGATAAACACCAAGTGCCAGTTTTTTAGTTGTCCATCAAGAGGCCTGGATGAGAACCCTTTTTCTGGAAAAGAAAGGCAACTAATTAGTAACAAGAAAACATATGAAAGTACAAATCCCACTGGAAAGATAAATACATAGTAAAGGTAAGTGATTAATCACTTACAAAACCTCGCATAAAGGTTAAAAGATTAGTAAAAATAACTACAACTACAATAACTAAAAGATACACAGGATAAAAAGATGTAAATTATGACATCAAAACATGAGGGTGAGGGTAAAAATTCAGAGCTTTAGAATGCTTTCAAACTTATGCTGTTATCAACTTAAAATAGACAGTTATAAATATATAACCTCATGCAAACCATAAAACAAGAACCTATAGGTACATAAAATATAATGATAAGGAAATCTAAGCATAACAATAAATGAAGCCTTCAAACCACCAAGGAGGAAAGCAAGAGGAGAAAAAAGGAACAAAGCCAGAAAGCAATTAACAAAATGGCAATAAGCACATACCTATGAATAATCAGTGTACACGTAAATACAGAGAATTCTCCAATTAAAAGACTGAATGGCTGAATAAGCTGTCTACAAGAGATTCACCTACAGACATAAGGACACAAACAGACTGAAAGTGAAGGGATGAAAAGAGATATTCCATGCAAAGGACAACCAAAGCTAAGTGGACATAATTACACTTGTATCAGACAACACAGACTTAAAATAAAGACTGTATAAAAAGCCAAAGAAAAAGAAAACATTACATAATGATAAAAAATAATAAAAAAAAATAGTCCACCCAACAGAAGATATAACATTTATAAATATTTAGGCACCCAATATAGGAACAAATAAATATATAAAGCACACCTCAACAAACATAAGGGAGAAAAAAAAAATCAGTACAGTAATAGCAGGGGACTTTAATATTCTACTTTCATCAATGAATAGATGATCCAGCCATAAAATCAATAAGGAAATATCACCTTAAACTATGTATCAGACCAGATGGACTTAACAGATATATCCAGAAAAAAAAAAAAAAAAAAAAAAAAAAAAAAAAAAAAAAAAAAAAAAAAAAAAAAAAAAAAAAAAAAAAAAAAAAAAAAAAAGAATATACTTTCTTGTCATGACAACATGGAAATTCTCTAGGACAGATCATATATTAGAGCATAAGAAAAGTCTTAATAAATTTAAGGATACCAAAATCACATCAAGCAACTGTTCCAACCAAACTAGAAATCAACTATAAGAAAACCGGAAAATTCACAAATATGTGGAGATTAAACAACATGGTACTTGGCAACCAATGGGTCAACCAAGAAATCAAGAGGAATCAGAAAATACCTTGAGACAAATGAAAAGAAAAATACAGCATACCAAAACTTACAGGATACAGCAAAAGCAATTCTAAAAGGGAAGGTCACAGTGATAAATGCCTACATCAAGAAACAAGATACATATCAAATAATCAAACTTTACACCTCAAGGAACTACAAAAAGAACAAATGAAGGATAAAGTTAGTAGAAGGAAAAAAAAAGAAGAAGAATGAAATAGATAATAAAAAGACAATAGAAAATATCAATGATATCAAGAGCCGGTTCTTTGAAAAGAAAAACGAAATTGACAAACAGGTAGCTAAAGTCACCAAGAAAAAAAAGAGAGAACTCAAATAAAATCAGAAATGAAAGAAGAGCTGTTACAACTGATAGTACAGAAATACAAAAAGTTGTAAAGAAACTACTATGAACAATTATACACCAACAAACTATACAACCCAGAAGAAATGGACAAATTCCTAGAAACATACAACTTTCCAAAACTGAATGAGAAAGAAACAGAAAATATGAAAAGGAGATTTAATCAGTAATAAAAACCTCCCCGCCTGGGTGATTCAGTCAGTCAAGCATCTCTCTTCAGCTCAGGTCATGATCCCAGGGTCCTAGGATGGAGCCCCACATCCGACTCCTCGCTCAGTCCCTCTCCTTCTGCCTGTCACTCCCCCTTTGTGCTCTCTCTGTCAAATAAATAAATAAAATTGTAAAAAAAAAAAAAAAAATTCAGAAACAGATGGCTTCACTGGTGAATTCTGCTACATTCAAAGGAGAATTAATACCAACCCTTCTCAGACTCTTCCAAAAAGCTGAGGAGGAGAGAACACTTCCTAATTCATTTTATGAGACCAGAATTACTGATCTCAAAGCAAGATAAGGACACCAGAAAAAAAAAAAAATAGTTACTGGCTAATTTCCCTAACTAACATATACACCAAAATCCTCAGAAATTAGCAAACTGATTTTGTCAATACGTTAAAAGGATGCTACACCATGATCAACTGGGATTTATCCCAGGGACACAAGGATAGTTCAATACCCACAAATCAATCAATGTAATATACATTAACAAAATGAAAAATAAAATCATAATATAAAATAAAAGAAAAAGAAAACAAAAATAAAATCATAACATAAAATAATATAAAATTAAATTAAAATTATAATATAAAATGAAATAAAAATCATATGATAATTTCAATAGATGCAGAAAAAGCATCTAACAAAATTCAACATCCATTTAAGATAAAAGCTCTCAACAAAGCAGGTATAGACAGAATGCACTTCCAAGATAATAAAGGCCATATATGACAAGCTCATAGCTAACACTGACTTAACACTGAAAAGCTGGAAGTTTTCCTTCGAAAATTAGGAACAAGACAAGGATGCTCACTCTCACCACTTTTATTCAACATAGTATTAGAAATCCTAACCAGAACATTTAGACAAGAAAAAAAAAACAAAGGTATCCAAACTGGAAAGAAAAAAATAAAACTGTCACTATTTGTAAATGACATGATACACAGAAAATCCTAAAGACCACCAAAAAAAAAAAGAAAAACTGTTAGAGTCAATAAACAAATTCAGTAAAGTAGCAGGATACACATTAAGGAGGGTACTTGATGTAATGAGCACTGGGTGTTAAATTAAATGCAACTGATGTATCACTAAATTCTACCTCTGAAACTAATACACATTTTATGCTAATTAATTGGTTTTGAGTTTTTTTTTAATTAATTTTAGAAAAGCAGAATACAATTATCAATACACAAAAATCCTATCACTTCTATAAACTAATAATGAACAATCACAGAAAACAATCCCATTTATAACTAGAACAAGAAGAATAAAATACCTAGGAATAAATTTAACCATGAAGGTCAAAGACCTGTAAAAAGTATAAGACAATGATGAAAAAAATTAAAGATGGTGACATGGAAAGATAATCCATGCTCATGGACTAGAAGAATTAATATTGTCAAAATGTCCACAGTACTCAAAGCAATCTACAGATTCAAAATCCCTATCAAAATTTCAGGGGCATTTTTCACAGAAATAGAATGATCCTAATATTTATATGGAACCATAAAAGACCAAACAGCCAAAGCTATCTTGAGAAAAAAGAACAAAGCTAGAGGTATCACACTCCCTAATTTCAAACTATAATACTATGGTAATCAAAACAGTATGGCACTGGCATAAAAACACACAGATCAATGGAACAGAATAGAAAGTCCAGAAATAAACCCACACATGTATGGTCAATTAATTTACAACAAAGGAGCCAAGAATATACAATAGGGAAAGGATAGTCTCTTCAGTAAATCTTATTGGAAAAACTGGACAGGCACATCCAAAAGAATGAAACTGGACCACTATCTTATATCACACACAAAAATTGACTCAAATGGATTAAAAACTTGAACCCTGAAACCATAAAAATCCTAGAATTCAACACTGATGGTAACCTTCCTGACACAAATCTTAGCAATGATTTTTTTCAATCTGATACCAAAAGCAAAAGTAAACAAGTGGGACTCAACAAACTAAAAAGCTTCTGCAGAGCAAAGGAAACCATCAATAAAATGAAAAGGCAACCTACCAAATGGGAGAAAATATTTGCAAATGATGTATCTGATAAGGGATAAAAGGTTAATATCCAAAACACATTAAAAAAAAATTCTACAACTCAATAGCAAAAAAAAAAAAAAAAAATCCAATTAAAAATGAGAAGGGGAGGGCACCTGGGTGGCTCAACTGGCTAAGCCACTGCCTTTGGCTCAGTCATGATCCTGGAATCCCAGGATCAAGTCCCAGGTCAGGCTCCCTACTTAGTAGGGAATCTGCTTCTCCCTCTGACCCTACCCCCTTCTCATGCTCTCTCTCAAATAAATAAATAAAATATTTTTAAAAATTTTTTTAAAAAGAAGAGGAACTAAATAAACTAAGATACTATATATCTATATCTATATCTATTATACCTCATTTTTAAAAAAGGAAAAATGAGCAGTCACAGGCATCTGTGGGAATGTAACAAAAGATCTGACATTCTTCCCTTTGAACTTTGGGTTGTTAAAGAAGGGGTGGGGTTGAAAACTTCCCAAATTCAACAAGATGTAAATCTACAAATCCAAGAAGGTGAGCAAATCTGAACAGGATGAAATCAAAGAAATCCAAGTAAAGACATATCATAATTAAACTAAAAACAAAGAAAATATCTTAAAAGCAGCCAGAGAAAAACACTTTAACTATGGTAGAATAACAATTCATGTAACAGTATATTTTTCATCAGAAACCCTGGAAGACTGCTGAAAGCAACAAAATATTTTTGAAGTGATGAAAAAAGAATCATCAACCTAGAATCCTAAATCTAGCAAAAATGTCCTTCAGGAATGAAAGGAAAATCAAATATTCTCAAGTAAAGGAAAACTAAGAAAATACATCATCAGCAGACGCACACTAAAAGAATGGCTAAAGGAAGTTCTCTTAACAGAATGGAAACAATAAAAGGAAAACCTTGGAGCTCAGGAAGGAAGAACACTGTTAAGTAACACAGGGGTAAATACAATAGGCTTTTCTTCATCCCTTGACTTTTCTAAATTATATCTGAAGCTTTAGCAAAAAATGCTAAATGTGGTTATAAACATATGCAACAAAAATATTTAGGGCAATCTCTTGAACAGAAAAGGATAGAGGGAAGTAAGATTTCCGTGTGTCAACCAAACTGGTTAAATGACACAACCAGGAAAATGTGCTTAGTTATGTATATATAATGTATTAGACAAATCACTAAAAAGGCTACAGCAAAAAATAAACTTAAAAACACTACAGATAAATCAAAATGGAATTCTAAAAATAGTCAAGTAAACCAGAGGGAGGCAGTATAAACAACACAAAAATGAAAAACAGAGCAAACAGAAAATAAAACAGCAGTCTTAAACTCTAATTTATCAAAAATTACATGAAATTCAACGCAAAAAGTCTAAATATACCAATTAAAAGACAGACATTAGTAGAGTGGACTAAAAACATATGACACAACTATATGCTATCTACAAGAAAGTGACTTCAAATAGGCAAAATAAAAGTAAATGCATAAAGGGGTGCCTGGGTGGCTCAGTTGGTTAAGCATGGACTCTTGATCTCAGCTTAGGTCTTGACTTCAGGGTCATGAGTTTCAAGCCTTGTGCTGGGCTCCATGCTGGGTGTGGAGCCTACTTAAAAAAAAAAAAAAAAGTAAATGGATAGAATTAACAAAAAGCATACAAGCAAAAATCAAAGGAAAGCAAGAATGGGTATATTAATGTCAAATAAAGCAGATGTCAGAGCAAAGGTAATTACCAGGAATATAAAGCAATATTAAAAAATAAGAAAATGGTCAATCCACCAATAAGACATAACAACTCTAAATGTACATGCACCAAACAGCAAAAGATATGACAAAAAAAACAACAACTATATAGTCTTAGAGTTGGAGACCTCAACATTTCTCTCAACAGCTGACAGAACAAAAGAATAAGGAGATAGAAAATTAGCAAGGTTATAAAAAAACAACCAACAGGATCTAATCAACATTTAGAACACTCCAGCCAACAGCAGAATACACAATCATTCAGACTGTGTATACACAAATACACAAATATCAAAAAAGATCATATCCTGGGCATAAAACAAACCTCAACAAATTTAAAAGAAGTGAAATCATACAGAGTATGTTCTCCGAAACAATGGAAAGAAACTAGAACTCAGTAACAGAAAATACTGGGAAAATCACCAAACTCTTGGGAACTAAACAACATACTCTTATATAATCCATAGGTCATAGAAGGAGGGAGATCAAAAAAATACGGACCTGAATTAAAATGTAAATACATTAGAATGTGTGTGGGCGGGGGAAGCTAAAGCAATCATGAAAGAAATGCATAGTACTAAATGGGTCACTTGAAAAGTGGGAAACTTTCAAATCAATAAATATAAGCTCCCATCTCAGCAACCTAGGAAAAAAACTAGCAAAATAAACCAAAAAGTAAGCAGAAAGATGGAAATAATTAAGAGCGGAAACTATGAGAATGAAAATGGAAAAACAGAGAAAAATCAATGAGACAAAGAACTGGTTCCTGCAAAAGATCAATAGAACTGTCATGCCTCTACACAGGACTGACAAAACACAAAAAAAGAATAAACATAAATTACCAATATCAAGAAAGAAACAGGATCTACATATAATTAGAAGCTACTAGGGAAAAACTCTACACATATAAATTATACAACTTAGACAAAATGGACTGATTCCTTAAAAAATACAAACTACCTCAATTCAGCAAATATGAAACAGATCATTTAAATTGCTGTACAACTATTGAGAAAACTGAATCATAATTTTAAGAATCCCAAAAGGTAAATCACAAGGTCTATATTGCTTCACTGGAGAATGTTACCAAACATTAAAACAGAATTAATATAGATTCTAAGCAATTGCTTCTGGAAAATAGAAAAAGAGCTACTTCACAATTCACTTTAAGAGACTAGTATTAGCATATCAAAACCAGAGACAGTACAACAAAAAAAATTACAGAATATTGTTCTCATGAATATAGGCACAAAATCCTTATCAAAATATTCATAAGTAGAATTAAGCAATATATAAAAAGAATTATACATCATGACCAAGAGGTGTTTATTCCAGGACTGCAAAGCTGGTTTAACAGTCAAAAACCAGACCCTTCATATTAATAAACTAAATGGAAAAAAAAAAAATCATCAAGTGTACATCAAGTGATGTACAAAAAGCATTTGACAAAGTTCAACACTTACTCTTGATAAAACCTCTCAGGAAACCAGGATACAAACTTCCTCACCTTTATAAAAAGCATCTACAAAAACTTACATTAATTTATACTTAACAATGAAAAGACTGACTATTTTCCCCCTAAGATAGGAATAAAGTAAGGTTATTCTCCCCACTCTTAAAGAACATAGTAAAGAAGTTCTAGCCAGAACAGTAAGGGAAAAAAATGTAAAAGAACACAAATGGATTGAAAAGGGAGAAATAAACTGTCCATGTAGAAAATTTTAAAAAAATTTCCTAGTCAATTCAGCAAGGCTGCAGGACACAAGAGAAACATAAAGAAATAAATTGTATTTCTATATACTAGAAATGAACACATAGGTATTAAATTACCAAAAACTTATTTAAATTTTTTTATTTAAATATTTTTTAATTTAACAATTTATATGGAAAGGCAAAGGAACTAGAATTGCTAGAACAATAGCAATTCTAGTTTATGAAAAAATGAGAAATATGAAAATATGAAATATTTGAAATATTTCTCATTTTGATGAGAAATATGAATATGAAATATTCATGAAATAAGAAGAAAATGGGAAGAACCAATCTATCTAATTTCAAGACTTACTCTTAGCTATAGTAATAAAGACTGTGGTGTGGGCAGAGAGATACATACGTGGATTACTAGAACAGAAACGAGAAATGAGAAATAGAACACACAAGTATACCTAACTTATTCTTGACAAAAGTGCAGAAGCAATTCAATAGTAGAAAGTTAGCTGATTCAAAAAAAAAAAAAATGGTGCTAGAGTAATTAGCTATTGTAAGCATTAAAAAACAAAAACAAAAACAAAAAACCTTGGCCTAAACCTTACATTGCACACAAAATTTAACTCAAATGAACAGGAACATATATGAAAAACATAAAACTACAAACTTTTAGGAAAAAGCATAGGGCAAAATCTTCAGGCTCTAGGGCTAAGCAAAGAGGAAGAGGAGGAAGAAGCATTGGAAGGGGAGGAAGAAGAAAAAGGAGGAGGAGGAGGAAGAAGCAAAGTCCACACTGAAGTTTATCAAAATTTTACAATTTCTGCTGCGCTTAAGACACTGCTGAGAGGATGAAAAGATAGGCTATGAACTGAGAGAAATTATTTGCAAACCATATACAAGACAAAGGACTAGTATCTGGAATATATGCAGAACCCCCAAAACACAAGATAAAGAAAAAGAAAAATCTAACTAGAAAATGGGCAAAAGACATGATCAAGTATTCCACTGAAGAGATACAGAGGTGAACAGCCACAGGATATACCCCAAATTAAAACCACAATGAGGTATCACCACACACCTAATAGAATGGCTAAAATTTTTTAAAAAGTGACAACGCCAAATGATGATAAGGACACAGAGAAAGAGAATCATTCATAAGTTGCCAGTAGGAATATAATCTGGTGTAGTCACTGTGGATAAGTTCACCAGGTCCTTAAAAACTTAAACAGAGAACTACCACATGATCCAGCAACTCTACACCTGGGTATATACACAAATAACTGAAAGCAGAACTTCTGTATACTTACACTCATAGCAGCATTATTCAAAATAGATAAAAGGTGGGGGCGCCTGGGTGGCTCAATGGGTTAAAGCCTCTGCCTTCGGCTCAGGTGATGATCCCAGGGTCCTGGGATCGAGCCGCACGTTTGGCTCTCTGCTCAGCGGGAAGCCTGCTTCCCTTCCTCTGTCTCTGCCTGCCTCTCTGCCTACTTCTGAACTCTGTCTGTCAAATAAATAAATAAAATCGTGAAAAAAAAATAGCTAAAAGGTGGAAGCAACATAAATGCCCATCCATGGATGAATGGATAAAAAAAATGCAATATATACATATAATGGAATACTATTCAGTTTTTAAAAGGAAGGAAATTCTGACACATACTACAACATGGACAAGACTTGAAGACATTAGGCCAAATAATGAAGTAAGCCAGACATAAAAGGACAAATACTATATCACTGCACTTACACCAAGTAACTAGACTAGTGAGAATTCTAAAAACAGAAAGTAAAATTGTAGTCTCCAGGGGCTGAGAGTAGAGAAGAAAGAGGAGTTACCATTTAATAAGTACAGGGTTTCATTTTGGAAAGATGAAAAGGTTTTGGAAATGGATGGTGGTGGTGATTACAAAACAATGTGAACATGTTAAATGTCCTTGAACTATATACATAAAAATGGTTGAAATGGTAAATTGTAGGTCATGTAGATGTTTACCATAATATCAAAAGATTTTCAGTTAAATTTTTAAGAATTCCATAACAACAACAAAAAAATCCATTTATGGTATCTAGAAAAGAAGTGCCAGATCAAGCTTTTCAAAGTATCAGAATCTCAGTTTGTAATACCTGGTTGGTTGCCCCATACCCAGCTCTCTAGGATTAATTTGGCCCTACATGCAGGTGCAGGAGTTTCTTCTTCATCTTTTTTCTCTTTGTCATTCAGATCTTCTTTCTTTGTTCCACTTTGAGTATCAACACCATCATCTGGAAAATGAAAAAGTTTTTAAAATCTATTAAATTCCTTTTCAAAATATAACATCAACTCATCAGTCTCTTTGCAAATGTCCCTCCCAGAAATGGAAAGGTTAAGTTACAATATACATCATTAATTGAATATCTGATGATTAAAAGAAAATAATATGAGTCATCACCAGAAAGGTACAGTGTGATTTATGAAGTAATGAATAGTTTAGTGGCCCTTTAATAAAGAAATCAATATATCACTCAAATTCTTTGAAGCAGGTCTCCTAAAGTATTCCATTAATTTCCTATTACATTTCACAACTAACAAACTTAGTATTTGATATTACCTAATTGAACTTCATATGAACTGCTTTTATCCAGTGATCCCCAATTGTTATGTCCAAAAGAAAGGAGGATGTGAAATGGTAGCATGATTCAAAAACCAATTTTAACTCTATATATTGCCATACTCCACCAACTGAGAACCACTGCTACTTAGAATCACTACAATTGACAAAGTATAATTCAGAGCATTCAGACACACAAAAAAGCTGAAAACCAGGAGTTTGGGCCACTGACAATTTAAAGTTTCAGTCAAGAACAAATGTCATGAAACTCCTTACGCACAGCAAATAAAGACCTAACCTTAAAGTATAAATGTGTCCTATCCTAGAATGCCCTTACTAAATGAATTATTTTCTAAATGAAAGAAATATACATCTAAATCTGTGAAAGGGATTATATCATATTACAAACAGTAAGAAGTATCTAAAAAATAACTGAAACCAACAAGTAACAAATATTAAGGAACTCCTGCAATTTATAAGAGAAATACCAGATATCAAATAGAAGGAATCCCAAATAACTAATGCTATGAAGAGATACTCAAAGTCTGTTTAGAAAATTTTAAATTAAAACAATGAAATATTACTTTACATTCACCAAATAGACAATTGTTGGCTCCAAAACAGGAATTTTTTCCCATTTCATTTGGTTTTATTCATTGATAAAACCCAAGTGCCTAGAAAAACACATGCCAGGAAGTAAGCTTTTAATGATCTATTTGATAATTAAATAATGTCAAATAATTGGAGCCAGGGACATAAACCTTCAGGCACAGCTGGCCAAAGGGGTGGACTCCATACAACTAGACTGGAGAGCAATCAACTGAGTTACATACAAGGTCCTCCAATCCCTTCCAGGGGCTATGCTCACAAAACTCTCATACAGGCCCACAATTAGAAGGATGCAGAGGATAGAAACCCACAGCAATCCAATGTACTATGAATATGACTTTAAAATACAGTACTAGGGGAGCCTGGGTGGCTCAGTGGGTTAAGCTTCTGCCTACAGCTTGGGTCATGATCTCAGGGTCCTGGGATTGAGCCCCGCGTTGGGCTCTCTGCTCAGCGGGGAGCCTGCTTCCCACTCTCTCTCTGCCTGCCTCTCTGCCTACTTGTGTTCTCTCTCTCTCCGTCAAATAAAAAACAAAACAAAACAGTACTGAATAGCAAAGGGAACAAACTCAGGCTAAGGAACCATACATTCCATTAACGCAACCTAAAAATGCATGCATTTAACACTAGAATGTTTCATAATGATACACAAATACATTAGAAAGGAAAACATTTTTTTAAAGATTTTATTTATGTATTTGAGAAACAGAGAATTAGAGAGAGACAGAGCACAAGAAGGGGAGAGTCAGATGGAGAAGCAGACTCCCCGCCAAGCAGGGAGCCTGATGTGGGACCCAATCCCGGGACTCCAGGATCATGACCTGAGCCGAAGGCAATCGCCCAACCAACTGAGCCACCCAGGCACCCAAAAAGAAAGGAAAACATTTTAAAAGATGGAGTTGAAATGGTATGCCAAGAACTATGAAGCTGATTAACTTAACCCACAGTTCCTGAAACTGAAGAAAGGACCTCTGCCACTGGTACACATCATATGTCCCATTCTTTCAACTTCCTTTCACAGCTATGACTAACAGTACCTCTACTATTTACAGAAATATCCAACTGGGCATTAAATACAGATTTTTTTGTAATATGTTCAAGTCCTAACTTCCTGTACCTATTAGTGTGACTTTATTTGCAAACAGGGGATTTTCAGATGATCAAATTAAGAAGTCATAAGGGTAGGCCCTAATCCAATATGACTGGTGTCCCTACAAAAAGAGTAAATTTGAACACAGACAGACATACACAGAGGAAAGACAATGTGAAGACATAGGGAGAAGGCAGCCATCTAGAAGGACAAAGGCTTGGAACACAGCCTTTTCTCATAACCTTCAAAGGGATGCAATCCTACTGACACCTTGATTTCAGACCTGTAGTCTCCAGAACTGTGAGACAATATGTTTCTGTTGTTTAAGATTTCCCAGCCTGTAGCACTCTGTTACAACAGCCCTAGGAAACTAATACAAATACTCCTTCTTAGCACCCTCAGAGACATCTTCACTGAAGAGGCTTTAGGAACTTCCTCTCATGCACCCTGGAGTCTCTGGACCACCTGTGATGACAACAAGTTGCCTACAGGATTCAGATGCAGAAAAAAAACTGCCCTTCCCAGACAGGTGCTATACATCATTAGTGGAAAATGCTAGCCATATACTCAGCTTTCCTGGAAATATAGGCTCCCAAAGACCCTGAGTCTGTAACCCTCCACACACCTAGCTCCCCACTATACTTTGGGTCATGGAAGCAGCATCCCCCAAGCTTGATTTAAAAAAAAAAAAAAAAAGACCCAATCACAAGCTATCTTTTAAAAACTCATTAATAGGGGCGCCTGGGTGGCTCAGTGGGTTAAAGCCTCTGCTTTCGGCCCAGGTCATGGTCCCAGGGTCCTGGGATCGAGCCCCAGACCGGGCTCTCTGCTCCGCGGAGAGCCTGCTTCCTCCTCTCTCTGCCTGCCTCTCTTGCCTACTTGTAATCTCTGCCTGTCAAATAAATAAATAAAATCTTTTTTAATAAAATAAAATAAATAATTTTTAAAAACTCATTAATAGGGGCATCTGGGTGGCTCAGTCAATTAAGCGTCTGCCTTCGGCTCAGGTCATGATCCCGGGGTCCCGGAATTGAGCCCCATATCAGGCTCCCTGCTCAGTGGGGAGCCTGCTTCTCCCTCTCCCTCTGCCTGCTCGTGTTCTAGCTCTGCCTACTTGTGCTCTCTCTCTCCCTCTGTCAAATAAATAAATAAATAAATAAATTTTTAAAAATAAAAATAAAAAACTCATTAATATATAATGATACAAAGCAGTTAAATGTAAATGGGTGGGAAAAATATATACCAAGAAACACGAATGAAAGAAAGTTGAAATGACTATATTAATGAGACAAAACAAATTCCACAGCAAAGAAAATTACCAGAGATAAACAGGAGTAACACATAATAATAAAGGGATAAATTCACCAAGAAAAACAACATGTGTATGAAGTCAACAGTAAGACCTCAAAACACCAACTGAGAACTGAATAGAAAGATGGACAAATCCACAATTATATTAGAGATATCAACACTACCCTCTCAGTAACAGAACAAGTAGAAAGAAAACCAGCAAAAATAAGGAACTGAACATCATGATCATCAATCAAAAGGATGCAATCAACATTTTACACATTGAGCCACCCAACTACAGTAGAATATCATTCCTTTTTTTTTTTTTTAAGATTTTATTTATTTATTTGACAGAGAAAGAGACAGCAAGAGAGGGAACACAAGCAGAGGGAGTAGGAGAGGGAGAAGCAAGCTCCTTGCTGAGCAGGAAGCCCAATGTGGGACTCAATCCCAGGACTCTGGGATCATGACCCAAGCCAAAGGTAGACACATAACAACTAAGCCACCCAAGCACCCCAAGAACATCATTCTAAAAAAAAGTGAACCTTGATTTCAGATCTGTATCCTCTAGAATGGTGAAGTACATATTGACTATTCACCAAGACAAAACCACATCTTAGGTCATAAAACAAATCTTAACAAATTTAAATGAGTTGAAATCAACCACATTAAGCATTTGTCCTCTCCATATGCCATTAAACCAGAAATCAATAACAGAAAGATGACTAGACAATATCAAAAGACCTGGAAATTAAACAACACATTTCAAAGTAATGTGCAGGTCTCAACAGAAATGTAATTAAATATTAAATAAATAAATATTTTTAATTGAACGAAAATACATCAAAATATGTAGGGTGCACTTAAAATACTGCATACAGGGAGAATTTGTATTATTAAAAGTTTATGTCAAAGAAAAAAAGGTCTGAAGTCAACAATCTAAACTTCTACCTTAAGAAACTAGAAAGAGAAAAGCAAAATAAACCAAAAGCAAGCAGCAAGAGGGGAATAATGAGCAGAAATCAATAAAACTGAAAAAAGAAAAACAGAAAATAAATCAATGAAACTAAGCTGATTTGTTGAAAAGATCAATAAAATTGATAAACCTTGCATAAGACTACTGGTGGGAGGGGGAGAGAAAGACAGTAATTAAAACATCAAAAACGAACGAAGGCTATCTCTACAGCCTGTGCAGATACTAAAAGGATAAAAGAATACTACATCAACTCTAAACACATAAATTCAACAATTTAGTAGATATAGACCAGTTCCTCAAAAACAAACCACAGAAACTCACCCAAGAAGAACTGCATATAGTATGATATGCAAATAGTATGATAACTATTCAAGAAATTTACTTCCAAATTTAAAACCTTTTGAAATCAAAACCTCAAGACCTAAAAGGTTTCAGTGGAGAATTCAACTAAATATTTACATAAGAAATTTATACCAAAAAAAGGGGCGCCTGGGTGGCTCAGTGGGTTAAGCCTCTGCCTTCGGCTCAGGTCATGATCCCAGGGTTCTGGGATCGAGTCCCGCATCAGGCTCTCTGCTTGGCAGGGAGTCTGCTTCCCCCCTCTCTCTGCCTGCCTCTCTGCCTACTTGTGATCTCTCTCTCTCTCTCTCTCTGTGTCAAATAAATAAAAATCTTTAAAATAAAATGTACTATTTTAAAAAAAAAAGAAATTTATACCAAAAAAAAAGAAAAAAGAAAGAAATTTATACCAATTCTACACAATCTCTCCCAGAAAATGGGAGAAGGAACATTTCCCAACTCGTTTTACAAAACCAGTATTACTCTAACACCAAAAGTAGACAAACAAGAGTACAGTTGACCTTTGAACAACAAAGGGGTTGGGGTGCCAATTCCTTGCCTGTTGAAAATCTGTACATAACTTTGGACTCCCCAAAAACTTAACTACAAATACAGCCTACTGTTGACCAGAAGCCTTACTGATGACATAAATAGCCAATTAACACACATGTTTTGTATATGTACTCTATACTGTACCATTACAATAAAGTAAGCTACTGAAAAGAAAATTTCAGGAAAACCGTAAGGAAGAGAAAATACATTTATAGTACTGTGAACTATGTGCGTAGAAATGAACAGGCACAGTTCAAACCCATGTTGTTCAAGGTCAATCATACAGAAAACACAGCTATAAATAAATATCCCTCATGAACATACATGCAAAATTCTCAAGAGAGTATTAGTAAACTGAATCCAGCAATACATATAAAGAATAATACACTATAACCAAGAGTATATCCCAGGAATACAACGCTGGTTCAATGTTTGTAAATTAATCAATGTAATCCCCAACAGAAATAAGAATCACTTGATACTAGTGGTGTATAAAAAGCTTTTGACAATATACATAATCCATTCAGGACAAAAGTTCTCAACAAATTAGGAAGAGACGAGAATTTCTTCAACCTGATAAAGAACATCTACAGAACTCTATAGTTCATCACACTTTTTAATAAAAAACAGAATCCTATTCCCTTAAGATAAGGAGTAAGGTAAGGATGTCCATTCTCTTTATCCCTATTTGAAACTGTACTGGAAGTCCTAGTTAAAGCAGTAAGATAAAAGAAGATAAAAACTGTTCCTCTTCACAAACTACATGACTGTCTTCAAGAAAATCCCAAGAAATCTACAAACAAACAAACAAAAAAACAAAACACTGCCTTATGAGTTTAGCAAGATCATAGGAGACAAAATCAACACCAAAAATGTAATAAATAGTATCAGCTACATACTGTTTTCTACATAACAGATATAATGCAGAAATTACACCATATAATATCAGCACACAGTTGGAAACCAAAAAAAATTTAACATTTATAATAGCTCCAAAAGAAGTAAATACTTGGTTTTTAAATCAAAAACATAGCTCACTTAGGAAATGTATGTTGTAAAGTACAAAATCCTGATGAAAGAAATAAAACACTACCTAAATAAATGAAGATATACTATGTTCATGAATTAAAAAACAAAATACAGCAATGATGTTAACTCTCCCCAAACTGATCTGTAGATCTAGCACAATACCAAGCAAAAACCCAGTAAGAATTTTTTTGCTGATATTAGATAAGCTGATTTTTTTTAAGATCTTATTTATTTGAGAGCAATGGGGGGAGCACAGCAGGGTGAAGGACAGTGGTAGAAGCAGACTCCCCGCTGACAAGGAGTCTGATGTAGGGCTCGATCCTGGGACTCTGGGATCATGACCTGAGCTGAAGGCAGATGCTTAACCGAGTGAGCCACCCAGGTACCCTAGATAAGCTGATTCTAAAATGTACATATAAGAGCAAAAACTAGAATAAATAAAACAACTACAAAAAGTAACAATAAAGTTGGAAGAAGCAATTTAATACTTAAAGCCACAGTAACAAAACCAATTAATACTATAAAGCCACAGTAATCAGTGTGCCATTAATAAAGACACATATCAATAACTGGAAAGTCTAGGAATAATCACATACAAAAGGAGTGAATTAATTTTGACAAAATACAAAAGCAACTCAATGGGAAAAGGACAGTATTAGAAAAACTGGATATCCATATGAAAAATAAAAAATAGCTTCAACCCAAACCTTATACTTTATAAAAAAGTTAACCCAAAATGAACCAAAGATCTAGTAACAAAATGAAAAACTATAAAACTCTTAGAAGAGAACATAGGAGAAAATCTTTGTTACCAAACATTAATCAAAAAAATTCTGGGGCGCCTGGGTGGCTCAGTGGGTTAAAGCCTTCGCCTTTGGCTCCGGTCATGATACCAGAGTCCTGGGATCGAGCCCCACATCGGGCTCTCTGCTCAGCGGAGAGCCTGCTTCCTCCCTCCCTCTCTCTGCCTGCCTCTCTGCCTACTTGTGATCTCTGTCTGTCAAATAAATAAAATCTTAAAAAAAAAAAATTCTTATACATGAGACCAAAAGCACAATCCATAAAAGAAAAAATTACAAAATACATATTAAGAGAATGAAAAATTAGGTACTAGACTTGAGAGAAAATATTTATACATGATGTATCTAAGAACCTAGAATGAAAATACAAACCATAAAATATTCTCAAAACTGAACAAAAAGAAAACAAACAACCTAATTCACCAATTAATAAAAAGATGTAAACAAACTTCACCAAACAGGACAGGATGAAAAATAACCACATGAAAGGGTATTCAATGTCATTTGCCATTAAGGTGATGAGCTCATACTACACGATGAGCTCATACTACATAATTACAAGAACAGCTAAAATTAAAAGTGCCGATAATACCAAGCGCTAACAAGGATACAGAGCAACAGGCACTAACACACAGTGCTAGAGGGAAGGCAAAATGATAAAGCCACTTTGAAAAACAATTTGGCAGTTTTGTATAAAATGAAAACTGACCTTACCATATAGACCAACAATCACACTACTAGGTATTTATCCTAGAGAAATGGGGACTATATCCATGAAAAATGTGTACAGAAATGTTAATAGCACCATTATTATAATTACCAAAGAAATGGTAACAACCAAAATGTCCTTTTGGACATTTGGATAAATGGATAAATACAGTGTCATATATTCAAATTATGGAATATTACTCAGTAATAAAAAGAACTGTTGATATAACAATATGGATGAATTGTAAAGATACAACTAGTGAGTAAAGGAAGCCAACTTTAAAATGTTATATAATGGGGATTTGGAGGAAGAAGAGAGAGGAGTAAGGGGACCCTAGCTTCACCTGATCCCTGGAATTCAGCTAGATAGCTATCATTCTAAACACCTGTGAACTGAACTGGACATCTAAGAAAATAATTGCTTTAATTCTACAAATAGAAAAGTGATCACATTTTACAAGGTAGGAGGTGCAGAGAAGTCAATCTGATGCAATAAATCACAAGATTAAACCATACAGGGAGGACCCTCTGCAAGCCCACTACCAGAAAGTGATAGAGGAGTGGAGCGCAAAACCAGAACTTAACAAAAGTCATATTGGGTGAGAGACATCCCTGCCTGAAAAGTGCTCAGGTGGCAAAGCTGACAGAACTCTAGGTGGGAGAACGTGGTCTCAGGATCCCTGGGGTCATAGAAAGAATGGGGAACCTGAGTGTGGCAGAGTTCCGAAGCATCAGAGTAGGGAAGCCAGCTGCAGTCAGGGAGCCCAGGAGTGGGCATAAACCCTGAACTGCAGCATGGCTGGGCAACTGCTCTCTGAGCAGGAGCCCAGCAAGTGGCAGAACCAAGGGGAGACCCTCCTCCTTCTCCAGACAGGAGTGGTGAGGTGCGTGCCAAAGGAGTCCGCTAAGTTTGGAGACTCAAACCAGAGGCCTGTACCTGTGATAAAAAAAACACTGTCACAAACTGGGTGAACCCAGAGTGTGGAGGGTAAATCATGGAGACAAAAGTGATTGACTGCTTTTCCTTGAGGGTGCATTGAAGAGTGGGGCCCGAGATCTTTCAACTCCTGGAGATGGGGTGCTGCCATTTTTATTTTCATCCTTTAAAGTGGTAGGAAAAGCCTTCAGGGAAGAAAAGTTACCCAGAGCAATCTGGAGGTGCTTATACGGAGCCCAGCCCCCTGGCAAGAGGAGCAATTATGCCCCAGCAAAGACAACTGAGAATCAAAGCAACAGGTCCTTCCCCCAGAATATCAGCAAGAAAATCTGGCTAAGACCAAGTTTACTAATTACACACAGAACTGCAAACTATAAAACTCCAGTGCTAAGGGAAAACAGTATACAGAATTTATAGTTTTTTTCCTCATGATTCTTTGTTCTTTCAATTTTAATTTTTTTCTTTTACCTTTTCAATGGATTTCTTATTAACTCTCTTAACATTATTAATTTTCATTTTTACAGTTACATTCTATCCTTTCATTGTATATAATTTTATTTCTGTATATATGTGTGTGTTTTCCTTTACAATTTAGGGATGTAGTTTCTTCTGACAGACCAAAACATAATTGTTCTGTTCTGTTCACCTAACTATATTCTTTCTCTTATGTCGTTTTTAATTTTCATTTTACAGTTACACTCTATCTTTTCACTGTATTTAAATTTATGTATATAAATACATATATTTTTATATATTTACTTATAAATATATATTTATATAAATTTATATAAACTTATATAAACTTGTGTGCTTATATAAGTTTATATATAAATATATACATATATTTACATGATATATGCATTTTATACACATAATATGCACATATAATAATATATACATATACATTTAAATAATATATACATAAATATATACGTGTGTGTGTACATATATATGTAGACACACACATTCTTTCTTTTGTATAGCGCATATATATATATATATATATATATATGGTATACATATAAGTTTTTTCTTTCTTTACAATTTTGGGATCAGGCTTTCCAACAGCAGACCAAAATACACATAAGATCTAGTGTATTGCTCTATTTTGTTCAGCTGTCTGATTATATTGCCTTTTTTGTTGTTGTTACTGGTTTCTGGTCTCTCATGATTTGTTTAGTGTATAATTCTCTGGAGTTGTTTCTATTTCAGTGTTCTGATCTCTCATTCCTCTATTCTTCTCTAGACAGAATGACAAGACAAAAAAATCACCTCAAAAAAGAAAACAAGAGGCCATATTGACTGCCAGGGACCTAATCAGAATGGACAGAAGTAAGATGACAGAACCAGGGTTCAGAATAACAATTATAAAGATACTAGCTGGTCTTGAAAAAAGCCATAAGATTAGAGAATCCTTCCTGGAAAAATAAAGGAACTAAAATCTAATCAGGTTGAAATAAAAAAGGCTGTTAATGAAATGCAATAAAAAATGGAGGCTCTAGGTGCTAGGATAAATGAGGCAGAAGAGAGAATAAGTGATACAGAAGACAAAAGATGGAGAATAAGAAAGCTGAGAAAAGGAGAGATAAACAACCAATGGATCACAAGGGGATTAATTCAGAAGATAAGTGAACCATAAAGCGAAACCATATTAGAATTTGGGTCCTAGAAGAAGAGGAAAGAGAGAGAGAGAGATGAATAGAAGGTATATTTGAGCAAAATATAGCTGAGAACTTCCCTAATCTGGGGAAGGAAACAGGCATTCAAGTCCAGGAGGCACAGAGAACCACCCTCAAAATCAGTACAAATAGGTCAACAACTGGACATATAATAGGAACATATAAAAGCTTGCAAATTTCAGAGACAAAGAGAAAATCATGAAAGCAGCTTGGGACAAGAGGCGCTTAACCTAAAAGGGTAGAAACATAAGACTGGTAATATACCTATCCACAGAGGGGCCAGAAAAGACTGCCATGATAAAATTATTCAATATGTAAATGGGAAAAATACACAGCCAAAATACTTTATCCAGCCAGGCTGTCATTTAGAATAGAAGGAGAGATAAAGAGCTTCCAGGACAAAGAGAAACTAAAGGAATTTGTGAACACCAAACCAGTCCTGCAAGTAATATTAAAGGAGCTCAGTTATTTGAAGAGAGGGCTCAAAAGTAACATGGACCAGAAAGGAACAGAGACAATATACAGAAAGTAATTTTATATGTAATACAATGGCACTAAATTTATATCCTTCAATGGTTATTCTGAGTGTAAATGTGTTAAATGCTGATTCAAAAGACAAAGGTATCAGACTGAATAAAAAAGCAAGACCCATCAATATGCAGTCTCTAGGACCCAAAGACACCTCCAGATTGAAAATGAGGGGGGTATAAAAACTAAGAGCTTTTTCCCCTAAGATCAGGAACATGACAGGGATATCCACTCTCACCACTGTTGCTCAACATAGTCCTGGAAGTCCTAGCCACCTCAACCACACAATAAAACATAATAATAATCATAATAATAATAAAAGATATCTAATCAGAAGAAGTCAAACTCTCACTCATCATAGGTTACATGATACTCTATGTGAAAAACACTAAAGACTCCATCTCAAAATTGCTAGATCCCATACAGGAATCCAGCAAAGCAGCAGGATATAAAATCAATGCACAGAAATCAGTTGCATTTCTATACACTAACAATGTTAACTGAAGAAAGAGAAATTAAGGAATCGATCTCATTCACAATTACACCAAAAACCACTAGATACCTAAGAATAAACCTAACCAAAGAGGTAAAAGATGTATACTCTGAAAATTACAGAACACCTATGAAAGAAACAGAGGAAGACACGAAGAAATGGAAAAACATCCCATGCTCATGGATTGGAAGAACAAATATGGTTAGAATATCTATGCTACCTAGAGCAATCTACACATTCAATGCAATTCCTATCAAAACACCATCAACACTTTTCACAGAGCTGGAACAAACAATCCTAAAATCTGTATGTTACCAGAAAAGACCCTAAATAGCCAAAAGAAAGTTGAAAAAGAAAACCAAAGCTGGTGGCATCACAATTCCAGACTTCAAGCTCTATTACAAAGCTGTCATCATCAAGATAGTACGGTACTGGCACAAAAAAAGACACACGTATCAGTGTGACAGAATAGAGAACCCAAAAATGGACCCTCAACTCTATGGTCAACTAATCTTCAACAAAGCAAGAAATAATATCCAATGGAAAAAAGACAGTCTCACCAACAAATGGTGTTGGGGAAAATTGGACATGCAGAAGAATGAAACTGGACCATTTCCTTTCACCATACACAAAAACAGACTCAAAATGGATGAAAGACTGAAAATGTGAGACAGGAATCCATCAAAATCCTAGAGAAGAACACAGGCAACCACCTCTGTGACCTCAGTCACAGCAACTTCTTGCTAGACAAGTCTCCAAAGGCAAGGGAAGCAAGGGCAAAAGTAAACTAATAGGACTTCATCAAGATAAAAAGCTTCTGCACTACAAAGGAAACAGTCGACAAAACCAAAAGACATCAACAGAATGGGAGAAGATATTTGCAAATGTCTTATTGATAAAGGGCTAGTATCCAAGATCTATAAAGAACTTACCAAACTCAACACCCAAAAAACAAATAATCCAATCAAGAAATGGGCAGAAGACATGAACAGACATTTCTCCAAAGAAGACATACAAATGGCCAACAGACACATGAAAAAATTCTCAACATCAGCGAAATCCAAATGAAAACTATAAAATACCACCTCACGCCAATCAGAATGGCTAAAATTAAGTCAGGAAATGATAGTTGTTGCTGAGGATCCAGAGAACTCTTACACAGTTGGTAGACATGTAAGCTGGTACAACCACTCTGAAAAACAGTATGGAGGTTCCTCAAAAAGTTAAAAACAGAGCTACCTTAGGACCCAGCAATTACACTACTAGGTATTCCCACGAAGATACAAATGCAGTGATCCAAAGGGGACCCTGCACCCCAATGTTCACAGCAGCAATGTCCACTACAGCCAAACTATGGAAAGAGCCAAGATGTCCACCAATAGATAAACAGATAAAAAAGAACCGGTGCGCGCGCGCGTGTGTGTGTGTGTGTGTGTGTGTGTGTATGAATGAAATGGAATATTACTCAGCCATCAAAAAATAAATAAATCTTGCCATTTGCAATGAAATGAACAGAACTAGAGGGTATTATGCTAAGCAAATAAGCCAATCAGAGAAAGACAATTATCATATGATTTCACTCATATGTGAAATTTAAGATACAAAACAGCATCATAGGGGAAGGGAGGGAAAAATAAAACAAGACAAAATCAGAGGTGGGGGGGGACCATAAGAGATTCTTCACTATAGGAAACAAACTGAGGGAAGGGGAGGAGGGAGAGGGATGGGGTAACTGGGTGAGGGACAATAAGGAGGGCCTGGGATGTGCTGAGCATTGGGTATGATATAAGACTGATCGGACGCCTGGGTGGCTCAGTTGGTTAAGCAGCTGCCTTCGGCTCAGGTCATGATCCCAGCGTCCTGGGATCGAGTCCCACATCGGGCTCCTTGCTCAGCAGGGAGCCTGCTTCTCCCTCTGCCTCTGCCTGCCACTCTGTCTGCCTGTGCTCGCTCTCTCTCAGTCTCTCTCTCTCTCTGACAAATAAATAAATAAAATCTTAAAAAAAAAAAAAGACTGATCAATCACTAAACTCTACTTCTGAAACTAAAAATAAACTGTATGTTAATTAGTTAAATTTACATTTCAAAAAATAAAACTTGAAAAAATTAAAAATAAAAAAATGTCATATATATATCATTCCATTTATATGATAGTTCTCAAAATGGCAAAACCACAGTGATGGACAACGGATGAGTGGTGCCAGAAATCTCAGGACCCTGGGATCACGACCCGAGCCGAGAGCAGACACCTAACCAACTGAGCCATTCAGGCGCCCCCAAAATTCTCATTTTAAAGTTGATATACTGGTCATGTAATATCTTGTCCAGGATGAAATGCTTTGTTTGACAGTCACCAGGAAGCAGACAAGAAGCAACACTAAGCACACGTAATATTTTACTCTCAGGAGCATAAATGAGAACATCCACAACAGCAAAAGCAGGATAACACCACTGGAGGTTAAAAAAAACAACAGAGAATAATAATGAAAAATAATTAGAAGATGAATTAGGATGACCAGTTCAGAGACAACATTTCAGTATTTGCTCTTTTTTATAGATGCAGGGTTCAAAGTTTATAGAGAGAGAATAAATAGAACACAAACTGCCCAAATAAATCACAGATCATGGAAAGCTCAGGAGAAAGGGAAAGTGGGGAAGCTGACATTCCTATGAACCCAGGACAATAAACCCTGAGGGGCCACTGATGGGAGACAGCTCTGCCACCTGGTCCCTGAAAATGGAACTAGGACTAGATGACTTCAGGACTTTTAAGACATTCCTGTCCAATTACATGAGGAGGTTTTTACAAACCATCCAAAGTGATTTCCATTCAAATCGTTTTGTCTAGGACCTACAGAAGGAGTTTCAAGGTGCAAAGGCTTGGCCAAGGCTTGGGGCCCAAAGGCAGCAGCAGCCTAGAGGTAGAAGAGGCTGTGAGGCTCCCCCAGGGCTGGCAGGAAAGGCATAGCTGCGACAGCCCTGGGCCACAATCACGAAGACAAGCATTTCAATGTTGGAGAAGGTTCACTTATGTTTTGTTTTCACCTTAATCACTACCATTAAGAAAGCTTGTTCACTATCATTTGCTTCTCAAAAATAGACTGTAGGAGAAAACTTTGGGTAACTAAGCATATTAGTCAGTGTTCTCCACAGAAAGAGAACCAACAGAATGTGTAGGGAGAGATAGAGAAAGGGAGAGATGGAGAGAGAAGGCATTTATTTTAAGGAATTGGCTCATACAATTATAGAAGTACAAGTCTGTGGCAGGCTCAAGACCCAGGAAACGGTTATGTTACAGTTTGAATCCAAAGACAATCTGGAGGCAGAATTCCTTCTTGTTGGAGGAGCTCAGCCTTTTTGCTATTCAGGCCCTTCAACTGACTGGATAAAGCACACCAACATTATGAAGAATAATCTGCTTTACTCAAAGTCCATGGATTTATGTATGAATCTCATCTAAAACACACCTTCACCTGGAAATATCCAGAATAATATTTGATCAAATATCTGGGCACCATGGCCCAGCAAACCTGATACATAATTATCACACTAAGAGTCCCAATTAATCAAATACTAGTTAAAAAGAGGGGGTATAGCTCAGTGGTAGAGCACTTGACTGCAAATACTAGTTAAAAAAAGATATTGTATGTTTTTGTATGACACTGAAATTTTTTTCTATTTATAAGGAAGTACAATTTTAAGAGATTTTAGCTATGAAAACTTTCTAACAGAATACAAACATAGAAGTGGCCATTCAAATTTCCCTTGAGATTCTATTGCATTATAAAGATACAATGTAATATCTACTATGTCTATCTCATTATTAGTAACATAATACATGTAACATGGCACCCTTACAATTTAAAGGTTTTAGCAGCAGATTAAATACAAAGATGCATGTGTTCAATCAACAGGATATTTTTATTGTCAAGTGAAAGAGAAAAAGTGATCCATCAAATCAATAATGGGATTTTAAAAGACAGAGAAATAAAATTAAGGAAGAATACTCAGTAGACTGGATAACAGAGTAAGAAAAGCTTAAAGTATCCACCTGAATGACATAAAAGGGCACTTACCCTCAATGTCCCATCCTCCTCAGGTAATTTGTATGCCCCTAGTCGGCCTGAAGCTGAGACTAACACACACTAACATGACACTAACACAACTAACACACTAACTCACGACACAAATTACATATTGGATCCCTCTTAGATGGTACTCTGCTCAGTGGTGGGGGGTACCACGGTGAAAAAACAGAGCCTATCCTCACAGGTCATGGTCATTATAAAGTTGTTATGGCAGGGTGAGGGACATCAACGTCAAGGCACGGCAGATTGAGGGGATGTGAACAAGGCACAGGGCCTTGGCATGTGATCTCAGAGACCTTCCCTGGGAGCTTCTGGAATCTCCATGTTCTGTTTTGTTCATATCTCTTTTCTTCCTGCTGACACTTTTTTATTGGTTGTCACACTTTCAATGTTTAAGCTCCTGGAAAGCAGGGGGCATACCTGGCTCATTCACCACCAGATCCTACCACCTACAACCACCCTCACTGACAGAAGAGGACCCCGACAAGCTGGATGAGAGACTGTGACTCAATGACCAAATGAATCAATGACCCACATGCTGCACAATTCACCACATCTCCCAGAAGGAGAGTACTTTTTAAAGAAGTTCCAAAGACTGTGGTGTGGAAAAGGATCTGAATGGCTAACACAGGGAGCAAAGAAAAAGCTACAATTCCGCAGCACAGCTCAGGATGATCCATGGTCCTAGGCAGTCCACCCACAGTCCACAGTACCACTGCAATATGGGTTGTGCTTCTCACCCACACACTCATCTCTCCTTAACTCAATGCAGATGGGCTCCGGAGGAGTAAATCTACTGATTTCAAAAGAAAGATAAACTAAAGTCAAGGACAGAGATTGAGAGTTAGACTCTATGATACATTTTTGTACATTTCTCCTAAATTCTGATATACCTCATATCCTGGAATACTTTAATTTTTACTTAAAATGAGGTGCATGTTTCATATATGTACTTATATGTCCATATATCATCTCTGGAAATATTCTAAAACTAGTAATAAGACTACTAAGAAGCAGAAAAAAAGTGGTGTCTGGAGAACAAGATTGGGAAGGAACTCACTCTACTAAAAATTCTGGCTACATCTGGGCATCAGTGTAAATACTTTTAATAAGATAAAAATGTTTAAAAGGTCTAACACTAAACTCAGAAATAAATATTTAATATAAAAGATTTGAATTCATTCTTGCTGCACCTCCTCTAATCAAAAACAGGAGTTTCAGTCTCTCAGGCAGACATGTCCCTTCACCAGCTGACTTATTTAACATGGGAACATGGACATCATTCACCCTAGGTACTCAGCACAGGGGATTCGCAGAGACAAGAGAACTCATGAACAGACAGGACACTGACACTTCTGCCTGCACTAATACACCACTATGAGAATAACAAAATATTAAGCAGCACAGACTGGGAGCCAGGTACTGTTCTATGCACACCATAAATCAATTCAATAATCAACTTCAACCCCATGAAGTAGGTCTGTCTTTCACCAATCCCGAGATGCACCTTTCCCAAAAGTCAGCATGCCAAATGGGATGAGTCACATTCATAGGCAGTGAATTCTCTCCTGGTGATAAATAACAGCACATCTTACTGTTGAGGCATCTTAAACTTGTTGAAATATACTTCTTACCACCCGGATAGTGCACAGAACATATATCTCACCCAGAGCCCTGGACTGGTAAGGGCAGCACCACCCCACCTCAGGCCCCAGGGTCTGTGTACCTCCCCACCTCATAGCCTGTCAGATACCAATATGCTGACCAGATTTGTTTTGGGTGGATGAGACTATGGTGAAACATCGGACAAAAATATTTCAGACTCATTCAACGGAAAACCCTATATAGTTGAACAGACCCTTGATATCAAATACCACTGCAAGTACCTTTCACTATGTATGTGTATATTTTCTTACCTCTGCAAGGAATTATTAACCATGAAGTCTATTAAATCTACCGGTACTCCTATTCTGATTCTTTTAAAAGGAATAATAAAGGCTTACACAATCTAATAAAATGGAAATCAAGATGCCCAGAAAACAAAGAAACTTCTAATACTTAAACAGTAGCCAGCCTTTTAAGGAGGGGGAAAAAAATCTTTCTGAAATGAAAACATTGTGTACTATTGGTGGGAATGTAAATTGGTACAGCCACTGTGGGAAACAGATGGAAGTTCCTCAAAAAAAAACTAAAAACAGAACTACCATATGATCTGGCAATACCACTCCTGGGTGTATATCTGAAGGAAATGAACGAATTCAAACAGGTATCTGTACCCCCTATTTTCATTGCAGCATTATTCCCAATAGTCAAGAAATGGAAACAACCTAAGAGTGTGTAAACAGATGAATGGATAAAGATAGATGTGGTGTGGAATGGAATATTATCTCAGCCATAAAAAAGGAAATCCTGCCAATTACAACAATGGATGATTAGAACATTATGCTAAGTGAAATAAGTCAGAGGAAGACCAAGCACTGTATGATCCACTTATATGTAGAATCTTGAAAAGGTAAACACAAGGAATAGATTGGTGGTAGCCAGAGGCTGCAGGAGTGGGGGAAACGGGGAGATATTAGTCAAAGGATATAAACTTACAATTACAATAGGAATCAGTTCCAGGGATCTAATGTATCTTATAGTGACAATGGTTAAGAATAGAGTTTTGTTTACTTGAAATTTGCCAAGAGAATAATGCTTAAATGTCCTCACCACACACACAAAAAGTAGTAATTATGTGATCGAGGTGTTAAGCAACCTTACTAGGGTAATCATTTCACAATGTATGTGGGCATTCAAATCATCACACTGTACAGCTTAAACTTACAAAATTTTAATATAGCATTATATTTCAATATAGCTAAGGAAAAGAAAAAAATCTCTTAGAAACTGCTAAATCAGAAACACCTTTATACATAGAATTCAGATTCACATAATCCAGATTTCCCAGACTTCACATTAATTCCCAGGATTCACATAATCCTGATTTCCCTGCAGAAATTAGAATGACTAGAAAATACTGATTAAAAACAGCTCTAATTCCATTCCCTGATATGCCACCACAATGGCATACAACAGAGCATGTAAGTTTTCTAAACCTTGGGTTTGTTTAGTCAAGGGACTTTTCTAAATCTCCTACATGAGTTTTACTCATCAGGTAACCTGACATGACTTCCATATGTGTAAGAGGGTGAAAATGTAAGATTATAGGCTCACTCTAATTGAATTAATATAAAATCCTGACAAACTTTTTTTTTTTTTTTTAAGATTTTACTTACTTATTTGACAGAGAAAGAAACAGCAAGAGAAGGAATACAAGCAAGGGGAGTGGGAGAGGGAGAAGCAGGCTTCCCACTGAGCAGGAATCCCAATGCAGGGTTCGATCCCTGGACCCCAGGATCATGACCTGAGCCAAAGGCAAATGCTTAACGACTGAGCCACTCAAGCACCCCCTCGGAAACTTTTTTATAACAGCAAAAATTATGCTTAACGACTGAGCCACTCAAGCACCCCCTTGGAAACTTTTTTATAACAGCAAAAATTATGCTGTTCTGTAGTGTATTCGCTTAAAAACAATATTCAAGTCTTTCATTAACTCAAAGACACTTGTCCTAATATTAAATTGATTAAATCAACAGCTAATCTGTGAACCCCTGAACTAATGCTAAGAGAGAATTCTAGCTCATCAGCCACCAGGTTAATAAATACAATCACATATATTTTTCTCTCAGATTGTTACTACAATAGAAGGATGCAAAAAACAACTTTGGAACTTTTTTTTTTTTAAGATTTATTGAGATATGTGAAAGAGTAAGAGAGACAGAGAGAGCATGCCCAGGAACAGGGGTGGGGACAGAATCCTCAAGCAGACTCCTGGCCTAGTGCTGAGCCTCATGCAGGGTTCAATCCCAGGACCCTGAGATCATGACTTAGGCTGAAATCAAGAGTCAGCTACTTGACTGAGTCACCCAAAGCACCCCCCACTTTGCAACTCTTTAATAAGCATGTTCTTTTTGCTCATTAAACATGCAACATGGGGGGTCTTATAATGTGGACTTCAGAGCTCTGCTAAAATGCCCTAACACCTACTTCCTGCTTTTTTTAATCTGTGGTATAATAAAAATATATATTTGGTCTCAGAGCTCCTAAACCCTTGGAATTTACTGAGGATAGGCATGTTTTTGGTTATTCTTCACAAACCCCTCTCCACCACACCAGAGTTTATACTAATGAGCTGACTCAGGGTAGAGCCACTAGACAGCCTCAGTGTGGGCTGGTCACCGAAAGGAGAAGTCATTAGAGAGTAAGAGCTGTCAGCCTTACCTCCTGAACTCCAAGAGGGGAGGGAGGCTGGGGATTAAATTATAGAAACTCTTGAACTGTAAGATTGGGGAGTTTCCAGGTTGGGGACACTCGGATGTGCTGAGGGAGTAGAGGGACCAAGAGAGGGCACAGAAGCTCTAAGCCCCTTCCCCAGTTTACATTCCCACCGATAGTATACAAGTGAGTTTACCTTTTCTAGATTCCACATATAAGTGGATCATAAATAAACTATTAGCTTCCTCTATTCCTTGCTCTATGCATCTTTTCCATTTGCCTGTTCCTGAGTTGTATCCTTTATAATAACCCAATAGACATAAGTAAAGTGTTTTCCTCCATTCTCTGAGTGGTTCTAGAGAATTATGGATCCTTTGAAGAGTCATGGAACCCCTGAATTTGTAGTCAGCCAGGTAAAAGTGTGAGAAGTCTGGGAATCCCATTTGTGGCTGGCACCGAAAGTGAACGCAGTCTTGTAGGACTGAGACTTCAATTCATAGGGCCTGCGCTAACTCTAAAATTGAACTGAATTGCTTGACACCCAGTTGGTGTAGGAGAATTACAGGACTGGTGTGGAAAACCATGTATCTGATATCAGAAAAAAACATTATCTAAATTAGAAGTTACTTAATTTGGATAAAAGTAATATGGATGATTGAGATTAAAGCAGAAAGAATGTGGTAGAGAAACATAAATATATATGCAAATGATGAATGTTTCTATCAAGGAAAAAAGATAGCATTTTTGTCTTAAAGAAAAATGTCTAGTTATACCAGAATATGAAAGAAGATGGTAAGGGCCAAGTGAGCAGATACAGTAAAATGTACAAGATTCCAAGGAAAGTGAAATTTATCTGCCTTGGTTTACAAAGCCAGCAAAAATGTGTCAGAATTCACAAAGCTGATCAATAAACAAAACTGTGAGCCTTTTACTGACTAACAAGACTGGGCTTCCTCTCTTCCTCTCTCCCATGCCAGCGTGGAAAAGTCACAGTACAGCCATTTTCTCTCAAGCCCAGGTCAGCCTACCCTGGAAGCTGTCTGATACCATCTTCCCAGGATCAGACTCTAAATTCTGAACTAAAAAATCATCAAGGTGTTTTTATATCCAAATGGTCTTTGGCACTTTCCAGATCACCAGAATAACAAACATGGGTTCCCACATCACAGAATTCATGATGAAATGCTCACAAGCAGGAGGAAGGCTGAACATAAAATTAGGTAGAGCTGGGATGTTCCTTATTTCTCTATTAGCTCACCACTATCATTAAAGTATCCCTATGTTCCAGGCCCGTAATATGGGAAGAGCTAGCAAATCAATAAAAGAAAATTAAGGTGCCTAGATTAATTTCATATAAGTATAATGTTATGTAAACAAACACTCTACAGTTCCCAGTACAGTGAGAGGCCCTAGAGATGCAATCATGCCTCACTGCCCTTGCTATGTTCAAACCCCCGGGGTGGACAATAACCAAATCCTCACACATAGCCATGAAGCCCACCCTGCCAAGAATTTTAGTCCTATCCATTCTGATACTGGTGCTACGTATAATTAATTAACCAGAGCTTTATGTATTACCTGTTTCCTTCCAAAGTTAAAGGCCAAAAATGGGTATTCAACAAACAAGAACAAACACGGAGCCTCAGTGGAACTACCAATCCTGTAGGGAACAGACTCCAGCAGAAGCTGACATCACCCCTTCCAGTAGACACCAGGCAGACTCTCAGAGGTGGGTTAAGCCTTCCATCAAGGACTCAAGATCCAAAGAAACAAGAGTTAATTATGGAGAGGCACCTGGGTGGCTCATTCGTTAAGTGTCTGCCTTCAGCTCAGGTCATGATCCCAGGGTGCTGGGATCGAGCCCCACCATGAGGCTCCCTGCTCTGCGGGAAGCCTGCTTCTCCCTCTTTCACTCCCTGTGCTTGTGTTCCCTCTCTCACTTTGTCTCTCTCTGTCAAATAAATAAAACAAAATTCTTTAAAAAAGGGGGGGGTGCATAAACAATGAATCTTGGAACACTGAAAAAAATAAAATTTAAAAAATAAGAATAAAATAAATAAAAAAGAATTAATTATGGAGGACAGAATAAAATTATTAGGGAAATCTAATTTGCTTCAGAATATTGTTGGGTTTCTTTAATAGTCTTATTACCGAAGCTGCTCATGAGAAGACTTTTTTCCTTTCCTGTATGTCTGTAACTCCTAATCCGATAGACTGTGCCTGTACAAACAGCATGACACAGCCTTTGAAAAGCAGGCCTCATCAGGGGGACTTGGAAATGTGCTAGAAATGCAAATTCCCAGGCCCCATCACAACTCTAAGGAATCAGACTCTGGAGGTGGCGCCAGCCATGGGTATCTAACCAAGTCCTCCAGGTGATTCTAATGAACAACAAAAGCTGAGAACCCTTGGGCTAAGGATTCAAGACTTAATTCTTTGAGTTCCCACTGCAGGAGAGAGTCTTGATTAATTGTCCTAATACCTGTGGCCTTCTGTGCAGCGGCTTTCAAACTTCAGGGTATAAATATGCAACTTGGGGAATGTGCCCACTGCATGAACAGACAAACTTCCCAGGATTTAGATGCAACAGGGAACGTGAAAGAATACATTTCACTCCAGTACAGCACAACCCACTTCTGCCGTTTCTTGCTCCCTGCTCTCTTTTCTGTTACCCCTACGCACCCACTGCCTGTTCTGCTTTCCACAGTCCTCCACTTGGAGACCAGTGCCCACTTCTCTTCTATGACCCCAAACACCACTATCCATCAAGCACAAACCAGGTCTCTGTAACTGTTGCTCAAACTTCAACCAACACTCCACGCCTAAGATGCTCCCACCCTGCATATAGATGACATCACAGGGTCTGTCCTCCATTACGCATCCTGGTATATGGATGCCTTTTTTTGCCCATAATCATGACTTATTGTGGGAGAAAGTCCACATTTAATGCTCTTTTACAACTTCCAAAGAAAGCTATAAAACCAGCAGGAATGCTGCCAATCAGCACAGAATATAATGGAAACATTCCTGTTCCAAAAAGAAAAAAATCAAAAACTCACCTTTGAGCTTTTAAAATTAAAACACATAAAGAGTACTGACTAGATGCAACACACATACAGAACCTCCAAACTATTACCATATTTATATACAATATGAAGTCATAAGCTCCATGGAACTATAAAATGTTGATCCTAATGTCAATAAATTACATTTATAGTATAACAGAAATAGCAGTGACATTTTCTCAAGAGGCCTGGCTTCAATTTCCAGCTCTGCTCCCGTTATTTGTGCAAACTATGGCTTCTGTTTCTTGGTAGAGTTGAGGATTAAAGGAACTAATGAGAAAATACTTTCAAGAAAACATATAACAGCTAAGCAAAGTACTGAGTAATATCATTTCTACTATCTGCATAGACTGAAAAGGTTTATAATAAATAAAAAAGCTCATGCTTAATTCTTCATACAAGGCCAGACCTAGACAAAAATTAAAAATAAGCTTAGCGTATCTTTTAGTAGCCTCTTTAGCTTTCCTTTTTTTTATATACTATATTCCCTCCTGTTCTTTCCCTCAAAATAATAAATATAAAAACCCTAAATGAGGTGTTAATAAGAAACAGTCATTTGAAAAAGTCTAAGACTATAATCCAGTCTGGTTTTTGTGGGGCAGGTCCAGGGTGGGTATAAGCATTCTTTTCTTTTTAAAAGCTCAACAGTTTCTGTCTCATGGCCAAAATCAAGAGCAAATGAATTGTCACTGAAAGTCTTGCTGACTTTTCATAACAACAGGCCTATACAAGAGTATTTACTGGTATTTCCCTGTGAAAAATACAAGATTAAATAAAATAAGGGGCGAAGTGCAGTCCACAGGCCAAAGGCTTCCAAAAAGTGTTTTCTATGTTGCCACAGGAGAGTGATACAGGAAAAATTTCAGGAATAACTATTTCCACTGAATCTTAAAATAATCACTATTTATAATTAGTCAAGACAAGATATATTATAAAACTTAAAAGAAAAAATATTAACTGGGAAGGACACCACACCAAGGTAGCTTTGCAACAGGAAGACCCTCATTCAGAAAGAGCAATAAAATCCAAGTGGCTCATAATGTTAACTACAATGTAGACAACAATCTCCAAAGTGAAAAAAAAATTTCAGAATTATGCTTAGACACTCCTATTCCTATTGCACATTCCAAAATTTCTATAAAATATAACTTATAAAGGTCTTTACAAAATGAAAACTACTAGTAAAAGGTCCTTACCTTTTCTAGGAGGAAGCTCTCCATTCTGGTTTAATTCTGTTCCCGTATATACAATTTCTCCATCTTTAACCATTTCATTCCACAAGCCACAGAGCCCATCTCTTGTGAATGCAAGCTGGTAATGATAAATAACATAAACTTACAGAACAATCATAGAGTGCAATTCTAAAAGAATGATATATTAAAAAAACAACTTATTTCCTCTCATTTATTCAATCAACGTTTAATAAAAATCATCCCAAAAAATATAATTAAGTGAAAAAGGCACAGTGCATAATAGTATATAAACAATGCTAGCTTTGCATAAGATACAAGAAAAAAGACATGCACATGTGCCCTAGAAAGATAAACCAGAAACAAATAATAATGATTACCTACAGAAAGACACCTGTGACAGAGGAACATGGGCACCAGAGATTAATGAAAGCAAGATTTTGAGTAAACTTTATATATTTTTACTTCTAAAACATATAAATAATTTTCATCTTCAAAAATTCAAATTAAATCATAAAAAGGAAAAATCTGGCAACAAGCAAATTAACCTATGTTTATCACAGAGAAAAGTATTTCAGGGATCTTTTCAATTATACATCTTCAGTACAGTATCTTCAACATTATTCACTGGTCTTACTGATAATCATAGTATTGATATTAAAATCTTAGAACTATCTCATACATATTGTGTGATACAGCAATGTTAACAAAATAAAACATGTTTATAACAGTTATGTTAGTGTTATTAGAAACAGATTTTAAGTGTAAAAGAGATCAAAAATCAGGGACATTTTTAAGAACAAATTAGACTGGAAATATCATTATAAATTTACATTTGAACATATCTGCTTGGGAAGGACCCAGAATGAATGACAGACACTCTGAGAGCAATGAGTACACCCAGAACCCAGACATCAGTTTTTAAGTCTCACTTTCCAGTAAACAAAACCTGGTTTCTTGGAGAAAAAAGGCTAATATCATGGTCAGGGCAAACAAGATGAGCCTAGAATATTTTGTGTTTGCACCCCCACCCCAAAAAACGCTGTGTAAGGCCTTATGGGGACTCTACTGGCCAGAATTAAAACAATTTTGAGCATCAAAATACATAAGTGCAGTGGACTGCAAAAGTAAATAAAAACATGAGTCCACAGTGATATTCAAAGAAAAAAACATAAAACAGAAGTACTCTCACTTGTCAGTATTAGGAGTCAGAAAATGCTCCCCAGAGCAAGCAGCCAATGAGGGCAGGGGCACGGTAGACACCCAGATGACGCATCCATTCTGAAAAGTGCAGGTACAACAGAAGCCCTCTTATCAGAAACACAAAACACTTTTCACTAAAATAGGCACATCTGTTTGGCCATCTTTTAACGAAAGGTCAGCACCTTTCCTTTATTTGTAAGTCCACTAACTTATTCCTTGTCATCATTCCAGCATGCACCACCCTTATGAAGCATCCACTATTTCCAGTCTCCATTTCTTTACTTTTTTTTTTTAGATTTTATTTGAGAGAAAAAAAGAGAGCATGCAAGCACGAGCAGGGGAGAGGGAGAAGCAGACTCCCTGCTGAGTAGGAAGCCCAACGCTGGACTCAATCCCAGGACCCCAAAATCATGACCTGAGCCAGAGGCAGATACTTAACCTACTGAGCCACCCAGACACCCCTCCAGTTCTTTATTTATTTTTTTTAAAGATTTTATTTATTTATTTGACAGACAGAAATCACAGTAGACAGAGAGGCAGGCAGAGAGAGAGGGAAGCAGGCTCCCTGCTGAGCAGAGAGCCCGATGCGGGGCTCGATCCCAGGACCCTGAGATCATGACCTGAGCCGAAGGCAGCGGCTTAACCCACTGAGCCACCCAGGCGCCCCCTCCAGTTCTTTAAATGTAGCAAGAATTAAAGGGCACTCTGTCAGTAATCTCACTATAGAATTCCTCTAGACTTTTAAGGCATTTACCCCAATTCTTTATAGTTCTCTTTTACCTAACCTGTTCAAGTAACTTTTTTAGCATCTCACTTTTATCCAAAGCATGTGTAGTAAGCAAAACTCTAAGACAGCCCTTAAGATCCTCATCCCCTGGTTCACACATACTCTATGTAATCCCCTCTGAGTGTGGGTAAGACTCATGGAGAATAAGATGAGACATCACACCTGTGACCAGGTTATGTTTCCATCTATGGCAAAGGTAAAGGAATTTCTCATATATAATTACCGTCCCACAACTGTTGATTTCTAGTTATCAAAAGGAAGATTATCCTGGGGCCTTACTTAATCAGGTGAAAGCCCTTAAAATATGGGGCCATCCAGAAGAGACATTCTCTACAGTCACAAAGAGGCAAGCTGCCATGGGCTACCTATGCAGAGGGGCAGCATCTAGGAGCCCACGACTTCAGTTCCCAAACTGCAAGGGACTAAATTTTGCCAAGGAGCACCCAATAAGACCCCAGATAAGAGCACAGCATGGCTGACACCATGACTACATGCAGCCTGTTAGACTCAAAGCAGAGGACCCTGCTAAGCCTTGGCCAGACTCCTGACCCACAGAAACTGGGAAAGAGAATAAACATGAATTTAGCTGCTAAATTTATGGCCAGTAACTTTTAACATAGCAACAGAAAACCAATTCAGCATCTAACTTAGTTTTCATAAAAGCAACAGCTTTCTTTCAGCACACATATTTTATTTGTTCACCTCACTAACAAGATAATTGCCATAAACATACTTAGAACTAAAACATAGGACTCTTGATAAAAGTATCAACTGGCAGGGAAAAAGTAAAGAGTGAGGCACAAACATTCATCACCCCTTATGTTTTAGTGAGGGAATGGAAAAGCTTGGCTTATTTGCTCATTCAGGTAAGAGGAAGGCTAATACTGCTAAGGTTCAGTCCAGCTCCCACACAACCACCTAAGGATGGGAGGCAAATAGGAACCACACTGAACAGCCCCATGTGTGCTGTACCCTGGCAGTTACATGCCATCTTTAGATGGTCCAGGGAATAAATGAACATAACATAAAGCATAATTCAGTATCAGTGCAATGGATGGAAGCAGAGGAAGAAACTAGAAACAGAAAAGAATTTAGGAGGCCTCTGTCAAGAGTCTCCCCAAAAAAGGGTGACAGCCTAAGCCAAGATAAGGAAAGTACCTAAGACATTTCAGATCAAATGAGACAGATCAGATGTGAAAAGAAAGGAGACAGGGAACACAATCAGATGAAAAAGAACCAGCTCAGTGTTAACAATTCAGATTTGCACTATGAACATGAGCATGGAGAACCTCTCCCCACGCACACCTGCATACACTCATACGCACAGCCACATATGTATATAAATATGTCTACACACACATACACACACACTGCAAATACAAATCCAGTTCTTAACAGAGTGTCAGGAATTAGGGCACTAATTAGGAATTAAAGACACTAATTAGGAATTAGAGATTCAAATCTGGAGTCATCAGCAAATGGGATATAGACCATGACCTGGAGGAAATGCCAATGTCCAAAGAGAGAGAGTAACCAACATCCTCAACCCTGATTGCACATTGGGATTACCCATAAGGTGACTGTATCAGTGTTTTGGATACAGTCCAGGATGAGTAACATTGGTGTTTGGAGCTATAAAAAAGGAAAACAAATATGAATTAAAGAATAAGCCAAGGAAGAAGCCCAGTTTATGTGGAAACAAGAATTGTTACTATCATGTCAAAAGGAAGAAAAGTAGGGCAGAAGCTGTGTGGAAGGTGGAGCCTGGGTATCTGGAGGGATACATACTGTAGAAGCCTCCTAGGAACTGAGGACACAAAGATGTAAATGAGCCATGGACCTGAATAAACACCATTTAAAGCACAATGGTCTGGGCATCTTAAGGATTTGAGTAAAGAGGAACATTACTAAGGCAACAAAGCAAGGTTCTCTGGAGGAGGGCTTGAAAGAGCTAGGGTGTGGAAGGCAAAGATGAAGCTTAGGGGAAAGCATTCCAGAGCAATGGAAGGAAAGCACAGAATCCCAAAGAGAAAGCCAGGAAATAAAAAATAATCACAGCACTGTAAGAACAGCCTATACAGGAAATAAAAATTAGCAATCTGTGAATTTAATAGTATCTGTACAACAATTATTAACTTGTCCTCTTTTTTATTAAGATTTTATTTATTTATTTGACAGAGAGAGAGACACAGCAAGAGAGGGGGAGAGGGAGAGGGAGAAGCAGGCTTCCAGCAGAGCAGAAGCCTGTTGTGCGGCTGGATCCCAGGACCCTGGGATCAAGACCTGAGCTGAAGGCAGATGCTTAAAGACTAAGCCACCCAGGCATCCCTAACTTGTCTTCTTTAATAGCTAACTTACATTAAAAAATACCCAATGGGTAATGATACAGGTTTTAAATTTTAACTGGTTTTGGACAGAATCCAGATGCTTCTAATTAGTTTACTTGGTCTTAGGTTCCTTTTCCAATTTCTTCTCACAGTCTTATTTATACCTCTAAAATGACATAGCAGGTAAAGTCATTTTCACCCTGAAGAGCAGACAATAAGAGGAGTATTAACAGGCCCAGTCCTAAGGGACAGTAAACTCAAACTCAGAGGCTCAATTATTTGACCAGGATCACACAACACTGAGGCTATGAGAAGTAGGATTTGGAAAAAGTCCTAATGCCAAGCTTGTTCTTCTCTCACCAACACCAAATCATGCACCCACAGATGCATGAAAGAGGTCTGGGAGAGCCAATGAATCCCCCACTACTACTACTGGTGCTACTGACAAACACTAAACAGGATTGGGCAAGGGTTAGTCTATTAAAATGACTACTTCAGAGGGTGCCTGCCTGTCTCAGTCAGTATAGCGTACAATTCTTGGTTTTGGGGTTGTAAGTTCAAGGCCCATGTTGGGTGTAGAAATTACTTAAAAATAAAATATTTTTTAAAATTTATTTATTTGACAGACAGAGATCACAAGTAGGCAGAGAGGCAGGCAGAGAGAAAGGAGGAAGCAGGCTCCCCGCTGAGCGGAGAGCCCGATGTGGGGCTCGATCCCAGGACCCTGGGACCATGACACGAGCCGAAGGCAGAGGCTTTAACCCACTGAGCCACCCAGGCGCCCAAAAATAAAATATTTTTTAAAAACAGACAAAATGATTACTTCAGAACTGTATAATTATGTAACAGAATCCAAAACAGAATATACCAAATGCTTAAATGACATTTTGATTAACTTATAGGTTAGAAAATGTTTATTTTACTTTATTTTTTCAGTGTTCCAGAATTCATTGTTTATGTACCACACCCAGTGCTCCATGCAATACGTGCCCTCCTTAATACCCACCACCAGGCTCACACATCCTCCCCCCATCCTCTCCTCTAAAACCTTCAGTTTCCTTCTCAGAGTCCACAGCCTCTCATGACTCATCTCCCTCTCCAATTTCCCCCAATTCACTTTTCCTTTTCTTCTCCTAATGTCCTCCATGTTATTCCTTATGTTCCACATATTTTACTTATCTTTAAAACATGCCTGATATGTAATCTGTTCAAATACTTACATATACTAAAGATATCTGGCTTTTTTTCCCAGCCTAGCAGAAAAATAACAAGTACCTGTTAAACACAGGACAACATATCAACTCCAAAAAAATTTTAAGAACAGGTTTCCTAAGCAACTGGGGAGGTCAGACAGAATACATAAACTACCTCTGTTTTAAGACATAGGGCAGTTAGGAATAGAAAGCCTCTGACCCAAGAGAGGAGTACAGTGCAAAGAACCTAAGGCTGCTTTCCTGAGAGGCACCTGCCAATTCTGTGAGCATAGCTAAGACCAAGAACTGAGCAGAGCTGCTGAGGGACAGGCTTCAGACAGGGTCCTCATGGGGGAAAGGCCTGTTAAACACACCATGCTTTGAATGAAACTTCAAAGGGCCACATACCAGAAGTTGGTAGGGGTGAAGTAGAAGCAGATGGCCTTCATAGGGAAGGAGCCCAGTTTTTAATCATCTCAGCCCCCAACTGCACTGCAGTGACCTGGGACTGTTAGTGCTATTTGATTGGTAGATCTCCTCCAGAGGAGGAAACTGTCACCCAGGGCCTCAAATGATCACAATAATTTGTCATATATAGTATCTGAAACTCAAAAATAATAATGGGTAAAGCAAGATGATATGACAGAAAAATGAAAAAAAAAATATATAGAAGACAACAGAAACAGATCAAGAGTAGATGCAGAAAACAAATACAGAAATGGACTTGTCCTCAAAAGGAGAGCCTGAGCAATGGATTTATTTGGCAGACACCAGCCCAGAGCAGTGGGAGGCAGGGAAGGGGGGACAAGAGAACACACGAAGCATAAGACACAACAACATGTTACCACATGGGTAAGCAAACTAAGGCCTAGACTACAGGCCAAATCTGGCCCACCATCTGATTTCATATGGCCCCTGAGCTAAGAATGGTTGTTGAATTTTTCAATGGTTGAAAAATAATCAAGGAAAATATTTTGTGACACATGAAAATGATGACATTCAAAGTTCAGTATTTATAAAGCTTTACTAGAACTCAGACACAGTTGTTTATGTATTGTCTGTGGCATGACAACAGCAGAGTTAAGTAACTGTAACAAAGAACAGAGGACTCACAGAAATATTTGCTATCTAGCTCTTTATAGAAGTTTGCTGACTCCTGTTTTACTGCACTGGCCCCTACTCCACAGTGAACAGAAGATACAGAAGGTTGTCTACTAGGCACATTCACTAAGCATGTGGGACTCTTCTACAAGTTTTATAAGAAGAAATCATGGAATAGTCCAAGGGGGGAAGAAAAAAAAAAGGAATTAAAATACCAGTGCCCTTATCAGTCCTTGTCAAGAGGTGAATGTTCAGTCCATGGGGAGCTAACTCCTACTCCCCAGCACCTTGTAGCCTATGTCACTGGCTCCATGGTAGGCAGCTGGGATGCAGTAACCCACACCCTGTTGTGTAACATTACATTCAAGACTTCAATTCAACATTACATTCAAGACCCTTCAAGTGGAAGGGTCACCGATGGGCATGCTAGGTGTCAACCCAGAAGGAAGGAGAGACATAGTCAAGGAAACTAGAACATGGTAAGTAAAAAAAAAATACAAAACACTTGAAACTAAACATTTAAAATAGATGCATCTCACTAAACTATAACTTATAGTAACTATAAGTAACTATACATTATTAAAATTCATTTAAATGAAACCACGGAAATTCGAGAACCAAAAAATACATTAACTATAATTAAGAACACTGAATGAGATGAAAAGCAGACTAGAAAGTCCTGTGCTTCTTCTGCCTGAGGGATTAACTTCTTTATGAATTACCTCTCCACTATAATGAACTAGAAAATCAAACAAAATATACTGCATTCCAGAGCTATGATCCCTAAGAAGGGCAATGAATGAAGCCCTACAACTGCCCAAGCTTACTGCCTAGAAACAGCTTCCAGGATCCAGCATGGGAAAGGGGAACCCAAATAGAGCCAAGAGCCGAGGAGACAGATCAGCTATAAGTAGGTTAAAATGACAAGGAAACAGGTGAAGGGGGATCTGCAGAGAAAGAGTGAACTCCAGAGATGGCCAGAGGGGACCCCTTCAGTCTTGGGCTGAATACTGATTTGGGCATGGGCTGAGAAAACTACCAAGGCTGGGAAAAGAAGCACTAGAAAGTAGAAGGCAGAATCCCCATGATTCCCAGTCTGAGAAAAACTTGTTTCCATCAACCAGAATGAAAAAGACCCCTATCACACCACTTGGAAGAGTCCTAAGAAGACAGATAAATTAGTGCATGACTAGAGGTTATGCTAGATCAGCCTGAACAAACCTGAGGATCAAGCTTCGAAAAAATTAAATTGATCCCAACTAACTTACATGAATCCCAGACAAAACTAATGTTCTTTAAAGAAATAAAGCAAAATCAAGCACAGAACAACATAATATATACAATGTCCAACATTCAATAAAAAATTACCTAGCATGCAAACACACCCCATGACCAAAGCAATCAATCAAATGACAGAAACAATCAAGAGAAATAAATCCAGATGTGATAGAGATGATGGAATTAGCAGACAAGAACATTAAAAGCTCATTATAGATACATCCAGATGCTCACAAATAGGAAACTATGAACCTGATAACAAGTGAAATGGAAGATATGAAAAGGACACATATGGAACACCTAGATATGAAAAATATAACTGAAGTGAAAACTTCAATGCACAGGGTTAATAGATTAGGTACTGCAAAACAGTTACACTATAATGTACCATGTCTAAGCAGCTATTATATGTTATCTCCCTTTTAAAATTCATTTATTCTAGGTTCCAAACATAACTGCAGGTGTAATGACCACCATCAGACTTCATGTTAATCTACAGTCATTCGGTCATCTAAAGATCCTTCTCTAGGATCCTTCTCTAGAAAGAGCTCATAGGAACAGTATTTATTCATTGACAAAGCTGTGTCCTTTTTACCTGAAAAGTCAGTTTTGCTAGAACATAACATCCTTGTCTCACATTTTCTTTTCTTGGGAGTCATAAATATGTTACCAAATTTTCTTCTCGAAAAGTCTTACGATTAGATCTGATGGTAACCTATTATCTTTCCCTTATAAATATTATTATTCTTTTCTAAGAACCAAAAGTTAATTTTTAAAAAAAATTTTTTAAAGATTTTATTTACTTATTTGACAGAGATCATAATAGGAAGAGAGGCAGGCAGAGAGAGAGAGAGAGGGAAGCAGACTCCCTGCTGAACAGAGCCCAATGCGGGGCTCATTCCCAGGACCCTGAGATCATGACCTGAGCCGAAGGCAGAGGCTTAACCCACTGAGCCACCCAGGCGCCTCGCAAAAGTAAATTTTTTTTAAAAGACTAACAAAATGTATAAATCCCTGACAAGATTAATCCAAAATATAGAGAAAATACAAATAACCAAAATCATGAATAAAAAAGTGAGCTATGCTACCTATCCTACAGATAAGAAAGTAATCAGAAGACGTCATTATGAATATTAAGTTACCTGTATTTATAAAATTCTTTAATTTCTACATCTCATCTGTCAACTGGAAAACCTGAGAATAGAATTTACCAAGATGATCACGTTTATGTTCTTTAATCTACTGATATCCTAAGCATAAAGTAACAATATGTACATTTAACAATTTTAATTTTAAAATTTAACTTTCATCTTTACTCATTCTAAATTGATTAGAAGAGACAAATAAACGATTCGAATTTAATTATTAATATACTCAACAACTCTGACAAACTGCAAGGGCATTACACTGTGAACAAAACCAGTCTTAAAAGGTCACATACTAAAGGGAGTTGAGGGAAATTGGAAGGGAAGGTGAACCATGAGAGACTATGGGCTCTGAAAAACAACCTGAGGGGTTTTGAAGGGGGGGGGCGGTTAGGGAAGCCAGGTGGTGGGTATTAGGGAGGGCACGTATTGCCTGGAGCACTGGGTGTGGTGCAAAAACAATGAATACTGTTACACTGAAAAGGAATTTTAAAAAAAAATAAATTAAAAAAAAAAGGTCACATACTATATGACATTCTCAAAATGGCAAAATTAAAGAGATGGAAAACAGATTAGTGATTGCCAGGGGTCAGAGATGGTGGGGGAAGGATGGTGTGACCTATAGAGGGGCAAGAGGAAGAAAATCTTTGTGGTGTGATTACACAATTGGCACAGAACGCTGCACACACTCTACCAATGTCAATTTTCTGATTTTGATATTGTACTAATAGTTACATAAGATGTAACCACTGGGAGAATCTGGGTGAAGAGTATACAGTGACCTCTCTACTTTCTTTCCAACTTCATCTGAATCTATAAATTATTTCAAAATAAAAAGTTTAAAAAATTGCATCATACATATCTAATATCATGCTCTACTTCAAAGAATTCAAAAATAGAAACTGCAGGAGATTCATCTGAGTACAGATTATGCAAGAAAAAGAAAACACCATTCTTGGATCCATGCTCAAAGACACACCTTTAGCCTTACATCAAAAGTAGCAAATAAATGTGCATATATGATTTAAGAATAAAAAGCTTTTAAGTTATCATATACCATTTTTTATAGGTTCTTTGCTTAATTGACTTTTCGGTCCATTGAGAAGCAAGCAATCACATCAGACAGGACTTTTACTTTAAATATAAGAATGGTAATGATTGTGATTATGTAGCTAACATCTCTTAGCTCTATTTTATTGCCTCTTCAAGAGAGTTGCAAAGGAAATGACAATTCAAGGTGCTCCACACAACAATCAGAAAAGAGTGTTGAAAAAGTAAAAAGCATTATATATGTAAAAACCACTTATATGACTGCCATACAACTGCTACTCCATTTAAGGGAGCTTGTCGCAACATCGTAGACCTGATACATCGTAGGTCTAAACATCTATCAACAAGAAAGCCTAGGATTAGTGTCTGAGTTCTTTATAATATACACATATTAAAAGTTGTCACAGCCTCCAAAAATATTTCCTTTCTAAAGTCACTAAAACCTTCATAGGCATTTCAAACAAAAACAGCCATAGAAAATAGTTTGCTAAAAATCCTGTGGCTAAGAAACATGTTTCTACCCCACAAAATATAATTAAGGTGTCAATTCTGTTCCCAATACAAAAGCCCTACCTAAGGAATGGGACACATCCCACTCCAATCGGGAGAGATATCCCCAATAGGGTAAGAGTAAAAGCTTTGCATCTGCAATGTGTGCCTACAAGAAGGATTCCAAATAATGAAACTAAGTCTAAAGTCATTTGTTAGGGTAAAACAACATTTGTTCCTCACATTTAATAAGCAATGCTGGGAAAACTATATAAAAACAAGGTCAGCGATCACTTTTTTCACATTAAATAGCTTCAATACCTACAACGCATTTTCCCACTGGGGCACGCTCCAAAACCTAGGTCTTGGGGTGCCTGGGTGGCTCAGTGGGTTAAGCCACTGCCTTCGACTCAGGTCATGATCTCAGGGTCCTAGGATCGAGTCCCGCATCGGGCTCTCCGCTCAGCAGGGAGCCTGCTTCCCCTTCTCTCTCTGCCTACCTCTCTGCCTACTTGTGATCTGTTAAATAAATAAATAAAATCTTAAAAAAAAAAAACAAAAAAAAAAAACCTAGGTCTTCTTCATGTATTCCTAAGATGAGCTTGGATGACTTTTGACTAATATTTGAAATGTCTAAGAAGAGTTAAGCACTGTATATTACAGTAAATAAATCAAAAGTAAAATAGTAAGCACTCTAAGGCACAAGTGGTGTTTCTTTTTATTAATTACTATTATTAATTATTATTAATAACTATCCCAAAATCCACAACATAGTTCTAAACACTTGGCTCTCACACCTACTAGGATGCAACACTTAAAAATAAATAAATAAATAAATAAAGGTAACAATACTTCACTACAAGTATCTACGATCAAGTGCTTATAGAATATATGAGTCTTGATAAACTGTGATGCACTATGTAAGATTGTATTGAAAAATGTAGATTACTCGAGAAGTACTTAAAATGGTTAACCTTAGGAAAGAGAAAGAAAAGCCATATATACTACAAAATACTTCAGACACTTCTTTTTGCTGTTAATATGGAGTTACAAAAGTAGTTTTTCCAAACCATCTGCAAAGAAAACTAAGTTGGGGTTAAAAAAAAAGGGGGGGGGTGGGAGGTGGGGGGAGCCAGGTGGTGGGTATTATGGAGGGCACGCATTGCATGGAGCACTGGGTGTGGTGCAAAAACTATGAATTCTGTTACACTGAAAAGAAATTTTTTTTAAAAAAGTGAAAAAAAAGTCTATAGAAACATTACTGCTATTATTTACTTGATAATTTCTGGACAAGCTTACAATTACATTATTAAAACATCAGACGGTCTAAGGCCAACATTTTGTTTCCACACATTCTTTATGTGAAAACCTGAGCACTCCTCTTAATAAGACCAGTCACAAAAATAAAGAGCTCAACTGCACTCTTGTCTCCCCAAAAAGACAAACACAGGGTCCCATGAAATGAGTTTCTGCAGGACATAATACATTACTACAAGTTCCTCCCCTCATTAACTGAACATCTCAAAACTATCACTAAACAGTCAACAAGGTATGGTTAAGAATACTACAGACCTGTTAAAAATAATAATAAGAAAAATGTTTGCATAACCAGATCTCAAGTTTCTTGCACTTACACATAACTGCAATAAAAATGTAGCCACACACAATCCATAAAAACTGATACAATAAAGGTGCATTTTAAATTATAGGTAATAAACTTGCTTCTCTAATATGCAAGATACGATCTGCATCCTCATACTTATCCTATATAAAACCTTAACCAGAAATTTAAATATGGAGGCAGGAACACACCAAGAAAAAAAGCATGTCAAAACCCCACCTGTATATCTGTTTTCAACCATTTGGAGTCAAGTCGAGTCTGGGCAGCCAAACAGAAAGAATCAGAGGGCATCTTTCCTCCAGTTCCCTCCCAGTTGTCAGTCCTGCAAGTAAAACATAAATGTTGGAAGACCTAAAGCTTTTCAAAATTGTACAAAGACCCTCCAGCAAGGTTTAATGCGGCAAAAAAGAACAGAAAGATGGGAGAGGAGAACAGGTGGGGGAGGGGGGAGAGAGGAGGAGAAAGGAAGAGAAAGATGGAGAGAGACAAGGAGGAGGATGGAAGAAAAAGCCTACTTCCAATACAGGTGAGAGCCACACACGGGATTCGCCTGGTTTCTGTACTACGTCGGCGAGACCTTGAAAATAGACGGTCACCGGAGACCAAATCACAATGTCATCCCCTTCCCTTAAATCCAAAAGGTAAACACACAGACGAGACAGGAAGCCCACATTTCAACCACAAATGACAGTAGCATGCATGTGCCGCTTTATCCCATACCAGTAAGTGGTGCGTGAAACAAATTAATCAAAAGACACGTCGGCGGAAAAATCCAAAACAATAATCACTTTGAAATGGAACGACAGCCGGAGACGCGCGCCGCGGGCGGTCCGCGCAGGCCCAGGTCCGGCGGCCACGCCAACGCCCGCGGCGCCCCAGCTCGACGGTACCCTGAGTTCCGACCCGCACTGCCCTAGCGGCTGGCCGCCCTCGCCGCCCCGGGGGCCGAGGACCTGAAGCGCAAAGGCCCTGCCGCCTCGTTTCGGAGGCGTACGGACAGAGCCTCCAAGCAGCCACTGGCTCCGCCGGCGCTGGTGATCCCGGTATCTCTCGCGACCCGAGGGGCGGACCAACTCGGGACTACCGCCCCCGCCGGCCAGCCAATCACAGCGAGGTTGTTGCGTTGGACCAGCCAATGGGAAAGAGGAGCCCTCTCGCCCTTCCTCCCTACTCCCCTGTTTCCTTCAATCCCGCTCATCTTCCTCCTTGGGGGTTCATCCCTTGCGGTCATGGCCAACCGCAGGCGCCGGGGGGCGGGATTTCCGCCGTACGCAGGCACTCCTGTCCCGGGTTCCGCACGGCGCTCGCGAAAAACCTGGGGGCACGGTAGGATGTGAGGTGACTGAGGAGCTTCAACCTGGAGGGGCGAGGGTGTGTGCCGTGGACACACGTACAGGGCAGAGGAGACCCCAGTCGCCTAGAGCCTCCTCCTGTCTGTCCCACTGAAAGCAGCTAAAATCCTAGGCTGAATTCATGGAATGGCTGGTAGCAGGGGACTTGGAGAAGGAAATCAGAGTTTTTAGTACCACCATAATACAAATCTTAAGAAATTTCAAACAATTGGAGTCATACTTATGTACTCTGACCGTAATGGAATTAAACTACAAATCAGTAAAAGATAACGTGGCGCTTGGGTGGCTCAGTGGATTAAGCCTCCAACTCTTGTGGCTCGGGTGTTGAAGGTGTTGAGTTCAAGCCCCGCCTTGGGCTCCACGCTCAAAAATAAAAATAAAAAATTAACAGGACTATCTCCAAACACTTGAAAATTAAGTAATACACTTTAGGTAACCCACAGGTCAAAGAAGAAACCTCAAAGGAAGTAGAACTATTCGAACAGAACAAAAGTAAAAAGATAATTTATGGGATGCAATTAAAACAGTGATAAACATGAAATTTATAACATTAACTGATTTTCTTTGAAAAGAAAGGTCTAAAATCAAGGATCTAATCTTCCATTTCAAGAAACTAGAAAAATAAAAGTAATAGTACATCCAAAGCAAGAAGAGGAAGGAAATGAGACAGGAACAGAAATAAAGGAAAATGGAAAAACAACAGAGAAAATCGTTAAAACTAAACGGTGGTACTTTGAAAAGATAAAAGTAGAGGACGCCTGGGTGGCTCAGTGGTTACACATCCCATTATTGATTTTGGCTCAGGTCAAGATCTCAGGGTCCAGAGATAGAATCCCCCACATCAGGCTCACTGCTCAGCAGAGAGTAAGCTTGGGATTATCTCCCGCTCCCCCTTTCTCTGTGCCTCCCCCAGCTCTCTCTCTCTAAAATAAATAAATCCTTTAAAAAAAAAAAAAAGACAAAAGATATCTGATAAGGCTGCCAGAAAGAGAGAGAGAGAGAGAAAGAAAACATACAGGTTACCAATATCAGGAATGCCTGGGAAGATATCACTAAAGACCCCCACAGAATTAAAAGAGAGGGTAAGGGAGGGGCACCTGGCTGACTGGGTCAGAAGAGGTGTGATTCTTGACCTCAGGGTTGTAAATATCATTCCTGTGCTGGGTGTAGAGATTACTTAAAAACAAAATCGTCAAAAGGAGAGTGAGAGAACACTAGGAAAATTCTACGCATACAAATTTGATTATTTATATGAAATGGACTAATTCCACAGAAGTCGTACACTACCAAAATGAAAAAGATAACCTGAACAGTACTATACCCACTTTAAAATTTGAATTCACAACTAAAAACTTTCCAAAAAAAGAAATCTCCAGGCCCAGATTGTTTCCATGGTGGATTCTGGTTCTACCAGATATTTAATAAAGAGCATCAATTCTATATAAACTCTCCCAGAAAATTGAAGAAGAGTAAAAACGTCCATTATATAACCACAGCATTACCCTGATAACAAAACCAGAAAAAGACATTGCAAGAAAACTTAGAGCCAATATCTTTCATGAACATTATATATAAAATTTCTTAGCCAAGCTTTTGCAAAATGGATTCCAGCAACATTAGAAAGGATAATACATCATAACTGGGGTTTATCCCAAGAATTCAAAATTGGTTTAACATTCAAAGCTAAGTGTAATTCACCATGATATCATCTCAATAGATGGAGAAAATGCTTTTGGCAAAAATCAACATCTCGTAAAAAAAAAAAAAAATCAACATCTCGTAAAAACTCTGCGCAAACTAGTAAGAGAAGGGAACTTCTCAACCTGCTAATGAACACCTATAAAAACCTATGTCCAAGCCAAAACAGTCTTGAAAAAGAACAAAGTTGGAGGACTCACATTTTCTGATAAAACTTACTACAAAACTATGGTAAACAAATTAGTGTGGTACTTCCATGAGGATAGATATGTAGATCAACGGAATAAAACCCAGAACCCAGAAATCAACACTCATATGTCTGATCAATTGATTTTTTTGGTTTTTTTGTTTGTTTTGTTTTTGTTGTCATTGTTGTTTTAATTAACATATAATGTATTATTTTTTTCAGGGGTACCAGTCTGTGAATCCTCAGTCTTACACAATTCACAGCACTCACCATAGTAGTCAATTGAATTCTTTCAAGGGTGCCAAGACCATATAATTGTGAAAGAGTAGTCTTTTCAATAAATGGTACTTTGAAAGCTGGATTTTCACATGCAAAAGAATGAAGGTGGATGCTTACCTTTCACCATATATAAAAATTAACTCAAAATGGATCAAACTTAAATAAGACCCACAAGTATAAAACTCTTAGAAGAATACATGGAGAGCAAGTTTTATGACATTGGATTTAGCAATGATTTCTTACATATGGCACCAAAAGCACTGGCAACAATAACCCAAAAAGGATGAGTATATTTAAAGTTGTGTATATTCCTAATCTTATTTCTTACCCCTACTCTTATCTCTATCTTTAGGTCCCTATTTCTCCTCTATTCCTTAACACCCACCCCTGAACCCTGTGGAATTTACAGGCATATTCTTTTTTTTTTTTAATTTTTTATTTAAATGCAATTAGCCCACCGAAACTAAATAAATAAATTCAATTAGCCATCATATAGTACATGATTAGTTTCAGATGTAGTGTTCAATAATTTTATCAGTTGTGTATAACACCCAGTGCTCATCATATCATGTGCCCTCCTTAATGCCCATCACTCAATTACCTCATCCCTTCCCATTTAGTTTTCCTTCCCTTCCCTTATGATCCTCTGTGCTGTTTCTGATATTACACATATGAGCAAAACCATATGGTAATTGTCTTTCTCAGTTTGAATTATTTCACTCCACAAAATACCCTCCCATTCCATCTGTGTCAATGTAAATGGTAAGTATTCATCCTTCCTTATGGCTGAGTAATATTCCATTGTATTAATGCCACATCTTCTTTATTGATTCATCTGTTGATGGACATTTGGTCTCTTTCCATAGTTTGGCTATTGTGGACACTGCTGCTATGAACATTGGGGTGCAAGTTCACTACATTTGTATCTTTGGTGTAAATACCTAGTAGTGCAATTGCTGAGTCCTAAGGTAGCTCTATTTTTAACTTTTTGAAGAATCTCAAAACTGTTTTCCAGAGTGGCTATAACAGCTTGCATTCCCACCAACTCTGTAAGAGGGTTCCCTTTTCTCCCCATCCTCACCAATATTTATTGTTTTCTGTCTTGTTAATTTTAGCCATTCTGACTTGTCTGAGGTGTTATCTCATTATGCTTTTGATTTGTATTTCCCTGATGCCAAGGGAAGGGGGGCATTTTTTCATGTGTCTATTGGCCATTTGTAAGTCTTCTTTGGAGAAATGTCTGTTCATGTCTTCTGCCCATTTCTTGACTGGATTCTTTGTTTTTTGGGTGTTGAGTTTGATAAGTTCTTTAATAGATCTTGGATACTAGCTCTTTATCTGATATATCATTTGCAAATATCTTCTCTCATTTGGTAAGTTGCTTTTTAGTTTTGTTGACTGTTTACAGGCATATTCTTATCATGCTACTGTTCTAAGACGTATAGTCTTCTGTGGAAAGCAGTGGCTTTTTATTCTTCCACATGCGTACATCTTAGGGCATGAAGTGGATCCCTGCCACTTTTAGACCATCATTCCACCTGCTTCACTTAAAACAAAACAACTTCTTTGAAACACTTGATATCAGATTATATCACTCTCAGATCCTGATTGCAATAATCCATGCTACTATCCATCAGTTTCCACGTTTAAGCACTGCACTCATGACCTTTATACCACTGCTACCACTGGCCCATTCTCAGGGCCTTTCCTAACACAAGCATCACTCGCTCAGTGTCCCTGCCTCTCTGTTCCTCGTGGCCTTACTTTTAAACCTCCTGCTTCCTGCTCCACCTGAACCACTCACCACCCTGATCTGTTCCATTCATGAAATCACCTTGAAGATCACAATTGTGAGCCTCTGACTTAAAAATCACTGCATCTTATCTTTCTAGTTCAATTCTTCTAGTAACTATACAAACAAACTTCAACCCCTCTAGAAGTCTGGCCCACAACCTCACTTTCCTTTTTTGCCAAGTTAGATTTTACAGCCCAGCATATGCCCATAATCTCTAATCACTTATTCCTCTTTCTCTCCACCCTGGCAAACAGCATCCACTCCACTCACTTAGTATGTGGCTGAACTCCTGAGACACACATCTGCATACCTACTCCACAGACTCTTCCCTTCCCCTTGTGCCACACAGCCATCTGGTACCAAGGATACAACAGGCCTAAGAAGGAAAAGTCAGCCATCTGGGGTGGCAACAAAGTGGAAGGATGGAAGAAGGCCCTGGGAATCATACATGCACCATTGGCCCAATCTTGTGTCCATCCACCCCAAGACTCACTGAGGTTAGAAGTAGATAACAAGCAGATATTATCACAGCCAGGAACACCCTAACTGATGAAACAGTTCTCACCATGAAAATTGCCACAATAACTGTCTGCAGTTTCCCCCTTCCTTTCTGTTACTGTGAATAAAGCTTCCTATATCTTATGGATAGACAATCTCCCTACTAGTGCTCTGGGTCCACCCCTTCACCTATCAATGATGCCACTCAGGTATTAGACTCTGCCTTGCCTCCCTCCACCCTTCCATGAGCATCTCCTTCTCTGCTGTGTCGGTTCTATCAACTTACAAATATGCCTAAGATACTAGTTCTAAAGACCTTCCTTTGAACTCCATGTATCCTTCCAGAAGCCATCCTATATCTCTGATTTTTTTTAACAGAAAAATTCCTTTTCAAATGGTCTCACTTCCTACCTCTACTTCACTTCACTCTTAAAGTGAAGTCAGGCTTTGTTCCTATCACTTCACTGGAATTCTCTTACAAAGGTTACTAATGACCATTAGTTGGCCAAATTTCATGTCAGCTATCAGTCCTCACCATATGTACACTCCCAGTAGTATGTTCACAGTTGCTCACAACTTCATAAATGAAACATTTTCTTCACATTTTCCAGTTTCCTCCTATGTAACGGAAATCCCTCATCAGGTTGTTTATTTTCCTAACCTTGCTCTGTTGGAATGACCCAAGCTTATTCCTCAGCTCTCTCCTTTATCAACACTCCCCAGGTAATGTCATCTAATCTCATGACTTTCAATATGCTAATAACTCCCAAGTTTGACATCTTTCATTAAATCCAGATGCACTGATGCCCTTATTTTCTTTATTTTACTAAAAGGTGTCAAAGAAAATGTCATAACTAAGTCACAACTGCCACTTGTCTAACAGCCCATAATAATGGGATGTACCCTGATTTCACAGATAATAATATAGAGAAAATGTATACCTCAAAATCGAAGACATAAGATATATAGCTCTCTAGTTCTAAATTCCATAGTCCTACATCCAATGACCCACTTGGAAGAATAATATGTATCTCAAAATTTAATAAATTCAAAGTCAAATGTAGAATCTCCCCTCCACATCGCCTATTCCTCTCAGTAAATAGACATCATTCACCCAGTTACTCAGGACAAAAATTTTGTAATTATCCTTGACTCCTTTCTTTCACATCCAAGATCCAATCCAACAATAAACCCTATTGGCTCTATCTTGAATTAGACCACTTCCCATCACCTCTACAGTAATGTGAACCAAAACACTTTCATCTCTCAACTGGACCTATGCAAGAGCCTTCTAACTGCAACCCCTGCTTCCATAACTGTGCTCTGTCCTCCATTATCCACCCAGAAACCAATATGATACTTTTCAGATATGTTTCAGATTATCTCTCTTACTGACCAAAACCCTTCACTGACTTCTCATCATACTTTAAATTATATACATGGTGAGGCCCTGCATGATCTACTTCTGGCTCCTTCTCTGTTCTTACTTCTGCTTTCCTCTTCACCAAATTCACTTCAAATACATTGGTCTTCTTCCTACTTCTCCAACATGCCAAACATCCTTCTGTCTCAGGACCTTTGCATTGTTATTCTCTCTACCTGGAATGATCTTTCCTTAGAAATTTGTCTGGCTGTCATCTGTTTGTACATGGCTCAAAGGCCCACTACTATCTGCCTGACCCCATCCCTAACTCCTGATTCCCAAGAGAATCTCTTTGGCTATTCCAGGGCTATTCCTTCTGTCTTGAAGAAAGTGTCTTTCCTCGGGTCAGTCACCAGAGCCAGGAAGAAAGTCATATGGTGCAAAACTCCTACTTGGACCCAGTCCTTCAGCAGAAGCTATAGGTTTGATGCATTTTCAAATAAAATGTGTGAGCTGGGTAAGCACTTATAACCTATCTGTTAAAATTTCTTTCTCTCTTAATAAAGTCTAAGGCAAAGCCAGACTGGATTGATCGTGTTTGTAGTGATTAAGAGGAAAATCCTTGCAGTCAGACTGCCTATGTCAAATCTTGTTTCTATACTTACTAGCTATGTGAGTTTTTGCAAGTTATTTAGCCTCATTCTAAAACGAGGACAATAAATTAATTTATCTCATAGAGCTACTTCAGAGATTGAAGCAATTGATGCCTAGCAACATCTTAATATATGTTATCATCATTGTTATCATCATCATCATCATCATCAACATTATCATCATCATTTTCCTTGGCCTCATCCTAATTTCACTTATAATTAGAGTTATCCAGACCTTAAGGAGACCCCAAACTCCAAGACTGACCCTAAAGGAAAGATAAGAGAAAAGAAGATATTTTCATCCCACTATCCCCCCGCCCCACCCCCAACAAAAGATTCCTCAATAAGCTGTAGAGTCGCAAAGACCTGGACTTGAATTCTGAGTTTGATATTTTCTATGCGACCTTGTGGAAATCTTTTAACTTCATTTTCTTTAGTTTATGGAGCAGGGATATCACTACTTACCTATTGGAATGTTCAGCCAGTTGGAGACAATGTATGGTAAGTGGCAGGCAAAAAGTGATTTGTTCAATAGCCAGTAGTAGTACCAACAATAGTTCTACTTCCTTTCCAGGCACATGGGAAGATTGTATTTCCCCTTGAAGTGAGGTAGTATCAGTGGTTGTGTCTAGAAGTGATGTGTGTCATTTCCAGGCTGGAACAGTAAGTTGCTAATGTGAAACCTTCTAGAATCATGGGAGTAGGTGTTGAATTTGAGCCTCCATCAACCTGAGTCCCTCAGTGTTTGTGTCTCATCACCACTCATGTTTGACATAAAGTCTGACCAAGAACTAAACTTTATTTTTAGTCCTTGAATTTAACAATTTGTTTGTTACTGCAACATATCCCTACCTATTCTGATGATATGCTTTCCAGAATAAGTCAGATAATAAATATAGACATAGTGACATACTTAAGAAATCATTCACTCTTTGGTAAATTCTAATAACATTGACTTGGGCAATGCCTGCTAAACCATTAGGTAAATGGTTAATAAGGAACTGGGCATTCCTACAGCAATACCACCCAAATGGTTTCCTTGTCATAAGGGGAAAACCTTAATGGTCCTGACTGACATCATCCTAATTCAGTGACTACTCTTAGCATCACATATGAAGAGTCAACTATATATTTTGAATCTTCTGACACAATATTTAATGCACAATATCACCATGATACATACTAGTTTTTTAAAAAGTGTTTTCATTAACCCAAATCTTTAGGCTCTTATAAATTTTGAGTAATTGGAAACACAGGAAGCAGAGGTATGTGCTAAAGTCAACAAAAGAAAAGAATATGACCTAGTCTCATCTACAAGTCAATGGTGTGAATAAAAGTTTTCAGATAAAAAGAGAATTAAGAGCTAGGTAAGTAGGGACGCCTGGGTGCCTCAGTTGGTTAAGCAGCTGCCTTCGGCTCAGGTCATGATCCCAGCGTCCTGGGATCGAGTCCCTCATCTGGCTCCTTGCTCAGCAGGGAGCTTGCTTCTCCCTCTGCCTCTGCCTGGCACTCTGTCTGACTGTGCTTGCTCGCTCTCTCTCTCTCTCTCTCTGACAAATAAATAAATTTTTAAAAAATAAAAAAATAAAAAAAAGAGCTAGGTAAGCAATTTAAGAGACCAAATATAAATGCAGAATCCTGGCTTAGATACATTTGACTATTTGTATGTCAGGGCTGTTTGGAGGAAAATGGGAGAAATCTGAATAAAATCTGGATTTTAAATTATGTGAATATATACTGACATCGAATAGGTGGATATCACTGATGGGGAAAAAACAAGTTGCAAAACAGAATGTATAGAATGGAAATATTTTAACAAGGAGTATCTGTATGTGTGTGTTCATACATAGAAAAAGCTCTGGAAATGTATATTCTAAGGGATTAATAGTGATAAATTTTGGGCAGTGGGAAATGATGTTATTATTCTTTTAGTTATGCTTGTCTGTCTTTTCTAATTCTCCAGACATACAAAGATAAAATTATATTCTTAAAAATAATTAAAACTTCAAAGGAAAAAATTGGAGGATAAACATTTATTTTAGTTATCTAACAAAATTTGACTACTGGAAATATGATGGAATAGATTTTCTGAGGAAAAGAAAACCCTGCCACGATAAACACCTAGACCTAATGGAAATGATATTGCATGTTCAATATAGCCAAGTTCGAAAATCTCAAGAATATTTCTAGGATCAAATGCAAATAGAAGTGAGAGCTAAAGCAATGATAGAAGGACAAAGTGTTTGTGACATAAAGGTAGTTGGCCATATTTGAAATGTAGATACCTGGGAACCCAAATCTGACAAGATTTGGAGCACAGAGATAAGTTGCTTATCCTGGGACCCTAAGTCTAGGACAAACAAGCAGAGGAGACAAGGCTGTGTACCCTGGTGAAGTTAGCCGTACTCAGAACCTAGATGTCTGAAATCTACCAAGGAGAGAAACACGGCCTTGTTGCCCATGGAGTAGAGGCTCATTCCCAGAAATCAGAGGCCAGGGATGCAACAAGCAGAAGAGATAGGACCTCAACAACCTAAGGGTAGGTAACCCTATTTGGAACATAGATATATAGAATCCTTATAATCTGAACCTGAATAACTTGATTCAAACAAGCAGTAGAGACAGCTATAATGCCCTGATAATAGTTATCCATAGTTGGAACAAAGACCTGAGATCTAACCAGCAGATGGCCTTTGTGCTTCTGGGTATTAGACCATATTAGAACCTAGGGACTGATTTCCATCAAGCAGAGGAGACAAAGCCTTAAGGCTCAGCCCTGGGCAGAAAAGCTTTGATCCAATAACCAGAGACAAGGTCTCAGTACCCTGAAAATAGGTACCCATACTTGGAACCTCAGTTCATAAAATCAAACTAGCAGTGGAGACAAAGATTCAGAGTCCTACAAGTAGTAGTCAACCCCCAGAATATATACTAGGAATCCAAAAGGCAGAGGGGCCAATGCCTTAGTGCTGGGATATTTTCCCATTTCAGAACATGAGATCCAACAAACAAAGAAGAAAAATTTGTGTCCTAGGAGTACTGGCCAGTTCTCAGACTCTAGAGACCTGGGACCCACAAAACACAATATGTCAGACTTTCTTGCGTGGGGAGGAGTTGCCACTATTGAAAACATATGGACCTGGAATCCAACAAGGAGAGGACACAGGTCTTGGTACCCTGGGAGCGGTTGTCCATACTCAGCTCAGAGATCCAGAGTGTGAGAAACAATGGAGATACCTTGATGCCCTTAAAACAGTTTTCTGAATCATAGAAATGAGATCCATCAAGAAAAAGAGACAAGGTTTTGATGCCCTGAGAATAGGTTCTCATACTTAGGAAGAAAAAATTAGAGAACACAGAGAGGATATAGCTTTTGGTGCCCAGGGAATAGTTCCTCATTATCTGAACCTGGAGGGCACCTGGGTGGCTCAGTCAGTTAAGCATCTGCTTCTGGCTCAGGTCATGATCTCAGGGTCCTGGAATCGAGCCTTGTATCAGGCTCCCTGCTCAGTGGGGAGTCTGCTTCTCCCTCTACCCTCCCCCACCTCACTCATGCTTACTCTCTCTTGCTCTCTCTTTCTCACACACATGCTCTCTTTCTCAAATAAATAAATAAATAAAATCTTTAAGCAAAATAATTATCTGAACCTAAAGTCCTGAATTCCTTCAAGCAGAGGAGTCAGAGGCTTTGTGCCCTGGGAACAGTTGTTTATGCTCAGATCATAGAATTTCAAGGTCTGTTAAGGAGAAAAAACAAAGTCATGGGTGCCCTTGGTATTGTCGTTCCTTCTGGGATCCTAGATATTTAGACTCCAACAAACAGAGAAAACTATGCCTCTGTGTCTAGAGATTATTTGCTCATAATCAAAACTTAAAGATATGATATCTGACAAGCAGAGGAAAATAGATCTAGTGCTCTAAGAACATGTAACAGTTTTTGCAGTCTAGAGACCTGGAGTCCAAGAAACAAAATATGTGAGACCTCGTTGTCAGGAAAGAACTTACCCCAACCCAAAACGTAGATACTTGGAATCCAACAAGTGGGGAAACACAAGAATTTTGTGCCTTGGGAGTAGTTCTTCTGCTGCTTTCTAGAAAACTGGGACCATAAAGCAAGGAGACAAGCTTCTGTGCCTTGGAAGATATATGTACTCAAGACTTAGAGACCTGGAAAAAATGGCAAAGGAGGCAACTTACTGGTGTTGTGTAAATAGTTTCTCATAAACTAAATTTAGAGACCAGGATTCCAACTAGCAGAGGAGATGTACTCTTGGCACCCTGAGAATATGTGCCTATACTCAGAACATAAATATGCAGAATCTATCAAGCAAAGGAGGTGAGGTCCTGATGCCCTGAGTATAGTTACCCATGTTCAGGACATAGTTACCAGGAATCCCATAAACTGAGGAGAAAAGGCATGATGTCCTCAAAATCACTGCCTGTATCCAGAACCTAGAGACCTAGAGTCTAATAAGGAAAAGAATACCTAGTTTCATGCCTTGGACATGGTTTCTCTTACTCAAACTCAGAAGACTTTACATACAATAAATTGGCTTTTTTAAAAGTTTCAATGTTTAGAGATTAGTGGCTCATACTCAGAAGCTCTAGAAGCTCATTTTTATCCAAGAGATTTGACCAGGTCTTGGTGCCCTGGGAGTATTTTCCCAAACTTGAATAGACACCTGGGATGCAACACAAAGGACACAGGCCTTGTTACTCAGATTGGTTCCTACACACCAGAGATCCAACAAGCAGAATAGAATAGGCCTTGTTAAGCTGGGAGTAGTAGCCCATATTAGGAACCTAAAGTCCTGCTACACAAAAACACAAAAAGGCCTTAGTCTTAAATTATGGCAAATATTTTTAACCCACAGCCCTAAGATTCAACAGACAGAATTCAGGTCTTTGCATACTGGGGTTTGTACCTTCCGTGTAAACCTAGACTTTGGTACCAACGAGAGAAGGTCAGCCCTGTAAGTAGCTGTCTATACTTGGTACAAACACAGTAACTACCATGTGAGTACCTGTCAATATTATGAGCCTAGAGACTTTGGATCCAACAAGTATGTAGTATAAGGTCTGGCTGCCTAGGAAGTATGTTCTCATACTTGAAACCTAGACATATTGTTTTGTGTTGGTTTCAGCTATAGAATAGTGATACTCTCAGCTAGGAATGCTTGGGTCACTCATCTGGACCTGTATTACCTGTGGCAGCCCCCACAGACATTTCTCCAACTGCAGCCAATGTTGTGGCTGGACAAACCCTCGTGGTTTTTATTGTGATTGTTAAACGCACTTCAGCAACAGCAATTGGGGAACTTTGTAAGAACCAGTTTTATTATTCATAGGTCCTAGAAGGTAAACTGCATGCCCAGACCTTTATAGTGAGGTCAAAGTAGAGATAGGGAGAAAGAAGACCTGGGGTACTGACTTTATTGGAATTGAGGGTGGGGTGTCTGGGGTTTCACAAGTTCACTATTTAAAGCATAAGAGCAGGAATTAAAGTGTGGGGAAAGAAAAGCAGGGTCACTCAATCATTCAGTTATCTAGGTCACTATGGGCTTTCTAAAAGGGGAACTTCATGAGTAAGATAGCCTGGCTCTTTATCTAGTTGTGTAGCTGGTACTGTGTCACATAGGGGGCAATATGTTTATTTAAAATCTATTATCTTTGAAATGGATGCCTTAGCAACTGAAAGCTTAATGTTAGGCACTTACAATTAGAAAAAAAACTAATTGTCAGGCACTTAGACTACACATCTGGGACCTAACAAGCAGTGGAAACAAGCTTTAAAGCCCTGAAAGTGGGTACACATATTGGAAAACTAGAGATGTTTAATCCAACAGGCAGTGGCCTTGCTGACCTGGAAGTCATTTCCTATATTCAGAACCAAGACCTGGGATCAAATAAGCAGAGAAGACAAGGAGTTAGTCATACTTGGAACAGAAAGAACTGTTATATAACAAATAGAAGGGAAAAGGCCTTGGTGCCCTGAAACTAGTTAGCCTCTCTTGTGTCCAACAGTTAGAGGAAATGAGGTCTTAGTACCCTGAGGTGTTAGTTTCCGTAATTGAATCCCACCAATTTAAGATCTAGCAAACTGTGGAGAGATGGCTTTGGAACTCTTGAAAGAGTTATATGTATTCAGAAACTAGAAATGTATAAACCAACAAAGAAGGAACAAGTCAATCATAGTGGGAATTGTTGCCCATTCTTGGAACCTAGTTCTAAAATCTGAGATGGAAAAAAATTAAAAAGGGCATGGACTGTCGCTCCCAGGAGTGGATCCACTTATTCATGTCCAAGGGACCTTTGAGTGATGAAGCAGTGAGGGAAAGTCCAGAGCAACTAAAAGTAGTTACCCATTCTCACAACATATATATTAGTTTTTCTACCAAACAGAAGATTTAATGTCTTGATGTCCTGAGTACAGTTGCCCATCCTCAAAACCTACACATTCTGGATCTAACACAAAGAGGAGATAGAGCTTTCTTACCTAAGGAATACATATCCAGGATCAGATCTTAGACACAGAAATTTGCAAGAAGAATATAAGAGTGAAAGAACCCTCCATGTTTGCTGTAGACTAAATATTGATATCTCCCCAAAATTCATATGTTGAAATTAATTCAATCTCAGGTTTTTAGTAAGAGCAATTACTCCCAAAACATAAATGCCTTGTTTTCTCTGTGTGCCAGATACCAAGTTAAAGGTTCTGAGTATGAGCAAGTATTCCCATTACTCAATGTGATGTTATTAGGAGATGGAGCATTTGGGAGATGCTTAGGTTGAGGTTGGAGCCCTCATGGAGTACTCTAATAAAAGAGACCCCACAGAGCTCCCTTACCTCTTCCACTATGTGAGGACACAGTGAAACGACAGCTAGATATGAGGAGGTGGACCCTCACCAGACATTAAATCTGCCAGTACCATGGTCTTCAACTTCTAGCCTCTAGAAATATGAGGAATAAATTTCTGTTGTCTATAAGCCATCCAGTTTATACAAACAGAGGATGTTTTTTGTTACAGCATCCCAGACTAAGACATACTTGTGCTCATATTCAAAACCTATAGAACTTGCAAAGGGGTACATGTACCATGATGTTTATAGCAGCATTATCAACAATAGTCAAACTACAAAAAGAGCCCAGGTGTCCATAAACTGATGAATGGATAAAGAAGATGGGGAAGATATATTCCACACATACTATGGAATATTAGTCAGCCATCAAAAAGAATGAACTCTTGCAATTTACAACAGCATGGATGGAACTAGGGTATAGTATGCTAAGTGAAATAAGTCAGAGAAAGAGAAAGACAAATGCCATATGATTTCACTCATGTGTGGAATTTAGGAAACAAAACAGTTGAACACATGGGAAGAGAAAGAAAACAAACAAAATCGACAAGTCTTTTGTCAGACCAGTAAAAAAGAGAGATGACTCAACTTACTAAAATCAGGAAATACTATGAACAATTATCTATCAACAAATTAGATAACCTAGATGGAATGAAGAAATTCCTAGAAAGACAAAAAGTGACTTGAGAAGAAATGGAAAATCTGAATGGCCTCTAAAAAGTAAAGATATTGATTAACATTCAAAAAACTTTCCACAGAGATAAACTCAGAACTAGATGGCTTCATTGGTGAATTCTACCAAACATTTGAAAAATTAACACCAACTTTTCACAAATTCTTTAAAAAAATAGAAGAGGTAACATTTCCCAACTCATTCTATGAGTTCAATATTATCCCAATACCAAAACCAGACAAAGATATCACAAACAAACAAACAATAAACCAATATCCCTTATAAATGTAGATGCAAAAATTCTCAACAAAATACCATCAAACCAAATCCAGCTATATATATATATATATGATTTCTCTTCAGATCGCATAAATCTTTCACCTTTTTAAATGACTATACATTTTGAGCATGTGGGATTTGGTTGTTTCAACATATGATAACCTTTGTAAAACATCATATTAATAGGGAAAAAATGGAAACACATAATCATCTCAATAGACTCAGAAAAAGAATTTGACAAAAGCTAGCATCCATTCATAATTTTTTTTAAAAAATCTCTCAACAAGTTAGAAGTATAAGAAAGGGGCCCCTGGGTGGCTCAAAGGGTTAAGCCTCTGCCTTCAGCTCAGGTCATGGTCTCAGAGTCCTGGGATAAAGCCCCTCATCAGGCTCTCTGCTCAACAGGGAGCCTGCTTCCCCCTCTGCCTACTTGTGATATATCTCTCTCTCTCTCTCTGTCAAATAAATAAATAAAATCTTTTTTAAAAAAAGAAGTATAAGGGAACTTCCTCAATCTGACAAAGGGCCTCTACAAAAAATTTGCTAACATCATAGTTAACACTGCAAGACTGAAATCTTTCTCCCTAAAATCAAGAATAAGATAAGGATGAAAAAAACAAAACAAAACAAAACAAAAAGAATAAGATAAGGATGTCTGCTCTTGCTACATCTATTCAACAAATTCAACATGAGGTTCTAGGTAGTGTAATTAGGCATGAAAAAGAATGAAAGGCAACCTGATGGGAAAGGAAGATGTACAATTTTTTTTGCAGATGACATGAGCTTTATATAGAAAACCTTAAGGAGTCTGCTAAAAATTTATTAGAGGTAAGAAGAAACAATTTCAGCAAGGTTACAGGATATAAGACCTATATTTAATAATCAATTGCATTTCTCTACATTAGCTATAAACAATTTAAAAGTGAAATTAAAAGACAATTACACTTATAATAGCATCAGTTGACTGATGGTTGTACCAAGAGACTCTGTCACCAGGTTTTCCCCCACCTAACTGCCAGAGAAGTAGGCAGCAGTGAATTCCCAGTCGCCAATCCTCCCTGCCGCTGGAGGAAATTGGTAGAGCTCTCACTACAAACTATAAACTACAAACTACACTTGGGAGCCCCTATTTTTTTCTGAAGAATCAGGCACGAAATATTTTAGGCTTAGCCGGCCATCTGGGTCTCTGCAGCAACTACTCAGCTCTGCTCTTGTTGCCTGAAAGTAGTTATAAATAGTATAGTACACAAAGGAATAGGTGTGGTTATATTCTATCAAAACTTAATTTAAAAACAGACTAGGTTCCAAATTTGGGAGGCCATAGTTTTCCAACCCTTGAACTACCCTTAGGATGTAAAGCTCTAAAGAAAAGCAAGAGAGTAGTTCCCTCTAGTATGGGAGGAGGTGGCTCTGAGACAGGAGCAGTCCGGTTCTTCTGGGCTGCAGTCAACCATGTAGGTCATGGCCCGGTTGATGGTTACCTGGGAATTAACTTTATAATACTTTGTTTTACTGTACATTTGTTTTATGTACTTTTCCAAATGTGTTATATTTTATAATAAAAAAAATTTAAAAAATAACTGATAGCTATGCACAGGCATTCCTCATGAAGAATTCTTTCTTCTCCTCACCTAGATAGTTCCCTCTGCAGAAATGCTGAGAAACTTTTAGAGGTGAGAGATTTTTTTAAAATTTATTTGTCAGAGAGAGAGGGAGAGAGATAGAGCGAGCACCGGCAGAGAGAGTGGCAGGCAGAGGCAGAGGGAGAAGCAGGCTCCCCGCCGAGCAAGGAGCCTGATGTGGGACTCGATCCCAGGACGCTGGGATCATGACCTGAGCTGAAGGCAGCCGCTTAGCCAATTGAGCCATCCAGGAGTCCCGAGGTGAGAGATTTTTTAAAAAAAATTTTAATGGATCTAACTCAAAATCTTATTTTCAATTTACCCATATCACCCTAAAATATATTCATCTTTCTTTCCTAAAATCTTAAAGCCCACACCCCATGACTCCCATTGCACTTAAAATCCAATCCATTTGCCAAAACCCCTGTATAGGCTGTTGCTAGCCCCTTATGGAACTTCCAGTTTGTATATCATGCATAATGCATGTGTTGATTTAGAACAGATCTTCTCAAGGCCTTTTTTAGCTCTAGAAATCTATTATTCACTAGTTGGTATGTGGGCCAGTCTTTCTGGATATTGTTAGAAATTATAGAGTGGGTGCCTAAGGCTCATCTAGACCTGCACCTGGGATGGCTTTGTTTCTTTCAAGGTCAGAGCTACTGAACCTCCCTCTGCTCCATTCTGCTCTGCTCATACCTAGTTGACTCACCCCAGAATGCCACAACCCCAAGCCCACCTCTTGAACTTGTACGAGTGTTCTTCAGGATGGAGACAAACACTGCCTTCTCAAGGCCACTTGGCTCCACCACTTGCCCAGAAGGCTTTTTCTGGGGAACATTACTCCAATCACAAGACCTGGAGGCTCAAAGACTCTGACCAGAGGGCTGCCACCTTCAAGAAAGGACCCCTTGATGGTCCTGGCTCCCTTCATGGGGACCCCTCCAGCAGAGCTATGACTCTCTATTTTGTTTCATAGGAGTGAAATCGAGTAATTGTCTTTCTGACTTATTTCGCTTACCCTCTGGTATTCCCTCTAGTATGTTCCATTCATATGGTTGCAAACAGTAAGATTTCATTTTTTGATGACAGAGTAATATTCTATCATATATATATATATATATATATATACCACATCTTCTTTATCCATTCATCTATGGATGGACATCTGGGCTCTTTCCATAATTTGGCTATTGTGGACATTGCTGCTATAAACATTGGGGGGCATGTGCCCCTTCAATCATTACATTTGTATCTTTGGGGTAAATACCTAGTATTGCTGGGGACTAAAGCAGCTTTATTTTCAACTTTTTGAGGAATCTCCATACTGTTTTCCAGAGTGGCTGCACCAGTTTGCATTCTCACCAAAAATGTCTGAGAGTTCCCTTTTCTCCACATCCTCTCCAACATTTGTTGTTTCCTGCCTTTTAATTTTAGCCATTCTGACTGGTGTGAGGTGGTATCTCATTATGATTTTGATTGACATTTCCCTGATTCCAAGGAACGTGGAATACTTTTTCATGTGTCTATTGGCCATTTGTAGGTCTTCTTTGTAGAAATGTCTGTTCATGACTTCTTGACTGGATTCTTTGTTTTTTGGGGGTGTTGAGTTTCATAAATTCTTTATAGATCTTGGATACTAGCCCTTTATCAATAAAACATTTGCAAATATTTTCTCCCATTCTGTTGATGTCTTTTGGTTTTGTCAGCTGTTTCCTTTGCAGTGTAGAAGCTTATTATCTTGATGAAATCTCAATAATTTACTTTTGCCTTTGTTTCCCTTGTCATTGGAGACATGCCTAGCAAGAAGTTACTGTGGCCGAGATCACAGAGGTGGTTGCCTCTGTTCTCCTCTAGGATTTTGTTGGATTCCTGTCTCACATTTAGGTCTTTCACCCATTTTTATTTTCTTTTTGTGTATGGTGTAAAACAGTGGCTCAGTTTCATTCTTCTGCCATGGCTGTCCAATTTTCCCAACATTTGTTGAAGAGACTATCTTTTTTCCATTGGATATTCTTTCCTGCTTTGCTGAAGATTAGTTGACCATAGAGTTGAGGGTCCATTTCTGGGCTCTCTACTCTATGCGTTTATTTTTGCACCAGTATCATACTGTCTTGATGATTACAGTTTTTTAATATAGCTTGAAGTTTGGAATTGTGATGCCACCAGCTTTGGTTTTCTTTTTCAACATCCCTCTGGTTATGTGGGGGCTTTTCTGGTTCCATATAAATTTTAGGATTGTTTGTTCCAGCTCTGTGAAAAATGTTGGTGGTATTTTGATAGGGATTGGATTGAATGTATAGATTGCTCCAGTTAGCATAGAGATTTTAACCATAGTTGTTCTTCTAATCCATGAGCATGGAATGTTTTTCCAATTCTTTGTGTCTTCCTCAATTTTTTTCATAAGCGTTCTATTGTTTTCAGAGTACAGATTCTTTACCTCTTTGGTTAGGTTTATTCCTAGATATCTTATGGTTTTTGGTACACCTGTAAATGGGATTGATTCCTTAATTTTTCTTTCTTCTGTCTCATTGTTAGTATATAGAAAAGCAACTGACTTTTGTGCATTGATTTTATATCCTGCCACTTTGCTGAATTACTGTATGAGATCTAGCAATTTTGGAGTGGAGTCTTTTGGGTTTTCCACATAGAGTATCATGTCATCTGTGAAAAGTGAGAGTTTGACTTTTTTGCTGATTTGGATGCTGTTGCTTCCTGTCGGTGAAAACAGGAGAAGAATGAGGCACAAACAAGTCAGCTGCAAGAGAAAGGGAGCAGGGGACAACAGTAGAGAAGACTGTTGCCCCGAACAATGCCTCAGTCTCACTTTTATTAGATAGAAACAGTAACCAACAGAAGAGCCGAAGAAAGCCAAACAGTCATATGCCTTGTTGATAACCAAGAAAGAGGGCAAAATATGTCTGTACAAGCAGTATAAAGTTTATAGTTGAAAAAGCACATTCAAAGGACTTATCTAACTAGCCACAGGTGCTTTTGGGGCGGAGAAAGGGGAGATAACGGAAAAATGAAGCAGGCGATATTCCACACTGAGCTAGCCAGGCAGGCACCCCCCCGCTGTTCAGCTTCAAGGCCGTATATCGTATATCATCCTCTCCCCAAAAGGCCTGTTGCCTGCATGTGTTTTTCTTTCTTTCTTTTTTTTTTTAAAAGATTTTATTTATTTATTTGACAGAGAGAGATCACAAGTAGGCAGAGAGGCAGGCAGAGAGAGAGGAGGAAGCAGGCTCTCCATGGAGCAGAGAGCCTGATGTGAGGCTCGATTCCAGGACCTGGGATTATGACCTGAGCCGAAGGCAGAGGCTTTAACCCGCTGAGCCACCCAGGCGCCTAGCATGTGTTTTTCTTAAGGCTATATCTAAATATGCTTGGTAACTAGTAAAACTTCCCATGGGTTATATTTTAAGTAATACGGTGTTCTGGGGCAGTTGCATTTCCCCCTTTTTGTTCGTGAAGAAGTAGAAAAGTCAATTTTGCAGCTTCTTGATTCTTTAGTTGTTGGAGGGATTTTCACATGCATCTGAGGACTAAGCATAAAAAGATTATAGTAATAAAAAGAATAATCATTTCACCTATAATGCCAAGCCCAGTTTGTTTGATCCAAGTAAAAGGGTTTAAATTAGACAGAATATCATTAATTCTCTGAGTAAAACTCACTCCTGGAACTGATAGTAATACTATCAGTAATATTACTGATAGTAATACTTTGAATAGTATCTTGAAGTTGTCTAATATCTAAAGTTAGATTATCACCATAATGATTAGTAATATGTCGGTGAATTTTGCTCCAAGATATTTCTGATTCATTATAGGCATGGGGAGTAACACAGAAGGAAGAAACATTCCAGTCACATAAAATATGAAGTCTAAGTTTTATATTTTGAAGATCATCTCCTATATATATAATGGCTGCTTCTAAATCAGAGATACTTTCATCTAATGTTTGATCTATGACCATTTGTTGATTCCAAGTTTTGTTAGTATTCTCATGCCACTTTTGTACAAATTGCGTGGTTTGTACAGTTTGATGCAAGGCTATTCCTGTAGTGGTAGCTGTAGCAGTAATGGCTATAATTTCTAAAATAATTGCTATAAGTAACCCAAGAAATATTTTTGTTCTATGGACCCAGTCTTGCAAAACTGTTACAAGTACATGCATATCTGGAGAGCTTTCCCAAACATGGTGGTGTTTCACCAGTAACCAAATGCCTATTTTTCTTCTAACTATGAGAATGATAGAATTGTCTGTATAAACATTCTCATCCACACAGGTGAACATTTTACATTTGAGACAGTATATTTTTCTATTTTTCTATTGTTATGATCAAAAGTCATTTTTTTCAATAACAAAAACATAGGGATCTCTAACACAAGCTTTCACCCATTCTTCATCCATTAGGAAAAAGGAGAATGCATAGTTATTAGACTGATAAATGTAAGAGCTGTCCAAACTCTTATGTGATTTAAAGAGGTGGTGACCTTCCATAAATTCTGTTGTCTTTTATGATATTTAACAAAAGGGGATGGCATCGAAAGTCCTTGCCCAAGACAGGCTAGAGGTGTATCTCCTGAGGTTAAGGTTTGTGGTAAAAGGAGATCATCAAAAACTTGCCATTTTAAATTTCGATGAGAGGAGCAGGGTCCCCCAGTGTAATTGGTGACTGTCATCCTCTTAGGGGACCAGTCCCATACAATTCCATAGGAATCATTAATAACAATACTGGGGTAAGAAACTTGACAATCCTCCCATAAAGGGCGAATTCTCTCATCAGACCACATTTGCGTTAGTATGTATTTGGGAATAGGGGGTGCTGCTGTGCTATAGCTAGGACCCCGGTATTCACTGGCTAGGAATCCTTTAGTGGAGAGTAAGTGTAACTGAACTTTAGTCAGATAATAATCAGTAGGAAAGTCCACCAACTATCTTTGATCATCAGGGATAAGACAACTGGGATGATTGCCGATACATATTGGTCTATTTTGATATTCTAAGGTAAGATTAATATTTGTGCCCTCCTCTAAGGGCAATAGCAGCAATCTAGGATCCAAAATTCCAGTTACCCATTTTGAGGCATTTAAATAAATTGGTATTATATCTTCTCCCCACTCTACTGGACGGAGCAGGGGAGGATTGGGTATAATAGCCCAATAAGTAAAGTTACTTATTTGTGTATAACATCCAGGAAGACTTATAGCTACTGTGATGAGTGCCTTCATAGTACATCAGATGTAGAAATAGTAGTAGTTTCAATATGCTGTAAAACATACACTGTATATAAAGAATCAGATAACAGATTAAGTGCAGAAGAAACATCTTGAAACAATGTAATAACTGCCATTAATTCTGATTTTTGTGTTGAGAGACCGGTAGTAGATATGACCTTCAAGGTAGGACCATAATAACAGGCTTTACCTTTGAGCCATCAAAAAAGCAAGTAGGGGCATCTGTTATTGGATTTTTAGAAGTAATTTTAGGAAGGACAAAAGCAGTATGTTTTTAAAAGAAAACAACAAGTAAAAGGGATAATGAGAAGAAGTGTTTCCAGTAAAGTCATTAAGGGCAATTTGCCAATTTAAATTATTTTGGAATGCTGTTATAATTTGTGTCTTATTTAAAGGCAGAACAATAACCTGTGGATCATACCCCTGTATTTGGTGAGTTCTTTTTCTTCCTAATTGAATAATATTGCCAATATGGTCTATATAGGTAGTGAGTGTTTAACAGTATTATTTTGGAGAAAAATCCATTCTATAATTAGTTTTTTCTGAATAATTAATCCAGTGGATGTATGTGGGGTATGAAAAATGAGGAGATCTAATGGTATCTCAGGTTGGACTCTATCCGTTTGCATTGAATGAATCTGGCTTTCAACAAATTGTAATTCTTTTAAGGCCTCTTTTGATAGGGTCTTAGGGCTGTTTAAATTAGAATCTTCCTTTAAAGAGGCAAATAGATGCTGTAAAGCATAAGTGGGAATTCCAATTTTAGGTCTTACCCAATTAATGTCTCCCAATAATTTTTGCAAATCACTCAAGGTTGTAATTTTATCTGTACGGATTTGAACTTTTTGTGGTTTAACTGAGGTCCTGTCCATAATGAACCCCAAATATGAGAAAGGTGTGGTGACTTGTATTTTTTCCGGAGCTATAATTAGTTTTTATTTTTCAAATTGTAATTGAAGCATTCTAAATGCATCCTCCAATTGCATGTTATCAGAGGCTGCACATAATATATCATCCATATAATGGATAAGATAAGTTTGTGGAAATTGATTTCTAACTGGCTGTATAACTTTTGCCACATACTCCTGACAGATAGTGGGGCTATTTAACACTCCTTGTGGAAGAACTTTCCATTGATATAGTTTGGCTGGTTCTTTTAAATTTACACTGGGAATAGTGAAAGCAAAACGGGGACAGTTTTCCTTAGCAAGTGGTATAGTATAAAAGTAATCCTGTAAATCTATGATAATTATTCGCCACTCGTGTGAGACTAGATTAGGTGAAGGCAATTCAGGTTGGAGAGACCCCATGGGTTGGAGAGCATAATTAACCGCACGCAGGTCTATTAAAAGTCTCCATTTTCCTGATTTTTTCTTAATAACAAAGACTGGTGAATTCCAAGGACTCTGAGATTCTTCAATATGTCCTTTTTTTTTTTTTTTTTTAATCTGTTCCTCTACTAGGGCTTGCAAAGTATTTCTCTTGTGTTAAGGGCCAGTGCTCCACCTAAATAGGTTTGTCGTCTTTTCAATTTAACTTAATGGGTTTAGGAACAGTGCCCCTCAGTGAAAAATCTGGGAATCCTCCTTTGGGGAAGGTATAACCAGAGAGGCTTCCCATTGACTTAGTAGAATCTCACTCCCCAAAGGTTAATGGGTAAGTCTACAATATATGGCTGTAGCTAACCCTTTTGACCCGCAGGTCCTTCACAGAAAAGAATATTGGAGCTCTGACACACATTGCCAGTCTGTCCTAATTCCATAATAGTAACAGAAGAGGAATTATATGGCCATTTTTTAGGCCAATGTAATAAGCTTATGATAGAGACATCAGCTCCAGTATTAATTAGATCTGAAAATTCCTTTCCTTGTATTTTAAGATGAAAAATTGGTCTATTTTGATAAATTTTCTCAGTTAAATATGCTCCAGTTTTTCCAATACTTCCAAACCCATTGGAGTTTTTTTGGTTTGTTTTTAGATTGACCCTGGAGATAGGGTAAAAGTAGTAACTGGGCAATGCAGTCTCCTTTTTGAAAACGGTATGGAGCCACAGTAGTTAACATCATTGAAATTTCACCAGTATAATCTGAATCAATAACGTCAGTGTGAACTAGTACTCCCTTTGAAGTAAGGCTAGATCTCCCCAAAAGTAACCCAGTGGTCCCCTTTGATAAAGGGCCATAAATATTAGTTGGAATTTTAACGGGAAGCTTGGCAGGCATTAAAAGATAATCTTTGGGAATGGGGATATCTAATTCAGCACTACCAGGCATAGCATGTAATAAATTTATAATGGTACATTTGTTTGAAAACTGGGTGTTAAGGGAGATTGGTCCCCTTATTTTTCGGGGCTGAGGGCTTGCCCCGAAATAAGTTTCTCTGAAGAGGGGATCCATCCTTGTTAAATTTGGAATGACATTGACTTGCCCAATGGTTTCCCTTTTTACATTTGGGACAGAGACCAGGTGTTTTATTTTTTACATTTTGCAGAGGGAATTTTCCTTTTTGTTTACATTGAGCTTTAGTATGCCCTGCTTGCCCACAGTTGAAACATTGTCCTTTAAATTTTCCTGTGGTCAGAGCAGCCATTGATTGAGCTAACAAATCAGCTTTATAAGTCTCTGTTCCTACTCCTTGGCATAGCTTCATATAATCTGTCAATGTTCCCTTGCCCTTAAAGGGTGCTATCAATTTCTTACAATCAGCATTAGCATTCTCATAAGCCAACAGCTGAAGAATGGTATCAGCAGCCTCAATATTATTTATCTGTCTCTTGATAGTCTCTTGTAGTCTTGCAATAAAATCAGTATAGGGTTTTTTGGACCTTGTACCACCTTTTGAAAAGAAGAGCACTTTTCTCCTTGGGATTCTATTCTCTCCCAGGCTCTCAAACAGCAACGCCAGAGCTGCTCAATAGCTTGATCATTCATTAGTACGGCCCAATACCCATGAACTGTTCCATGGAAATAGGAACATTACTAGCTCTGTTATGGGCAGCTGCTGTTTCTGCATGATCTTGCCACCATGTTTTAAATTGTAAGAACTCACTTGAAGATAGAACTGTTTTTGCTAACAATGACCAATCAATCGGAATAAGTCGATTGCCTTCTGCGATGCCTTGAGTGATTCCCATTGTAAATGGAGAATTAACTCCATAGTTTTGTACTGCTTGTTTTAGTTTCTTCAATAATTTGAAGGGAAATGGCTCATGCTTGGCCTCATAGATACCATTAGGGTTGTTAGGATCATGTCCCACAGTGACATGTTTTTTAATAATAACCGGGAAATTAAAATGTAAGGCATCTAGGTCTCCTGCTCACTGTGCTTCAAGGAGGCCTTTTTGAAAGGCTGATAGCATGTATTTTCATCTTTTTCATTAAATGATGCCTTCTTATAGAATGATGGAGCCGATGGCGGCAGTGCCTTTTGCACCTTTTGTTCTGTTATTGGAGGAGGAGGAGGAGGAGATTCTTCTTTATATATTCCTTTATGATGGCCTTAGTAATTTTTTTCTCCTCCTGGGTGGCATGTTCAGGTTCCTCTTTTTTAGTTTCTCCTGAACATTCATTATCGCTCTCCAAATCAGGGGTTTTTAAAGGCTCCAAAATGGAGTGAATGAGAGTCCAAGTAGGCCATATAGTAATTGGAATTGGTTTTCCTTTAGTATACAAAAGTTTTAACTCATGACCTACTTTTTCGCATGTTTGTAAATCTAAAGTCCCGAATATAGGGAACCAGGAGCAATGTTCTTTAATTACTTTTAAAAGCTCCATAAGTTGGGGTGCCTGAGTGGCTCAGTTGGTTGAATGACTACCTTCAGCTCAGGTCACGATCCTGGAGTCCCGGGATCGAGTCCCACATCAGGCTCCCAGCTCCACGGGGAGTCTGCTTCTCCCTCTGACCTTCTCGCCTCTCATGCTCTCTCTCAAATAAATAAATAAAATCTTAAAAAAAAAAAAGCTCCATAAGTTGGCCCTCGCTGACTTTTGCTCCTCCCGCCTTTAGGAGCCGTCTCAGTAAGCAAACATAAGGGCAATAATCGTTAGTGCTCTCTAGATTACCCATACCCTGTGATAAGTACCCACAACTCACCAGCGGGGAAAAGGCATGGCCATACAAAAACTCACATTGGGGCTTCTTCTCCTGTTTCGTTTCTGGTCCTTGTTTGGGCGCCATTTGCCGCTTCCTGTCGGCGAACGGGGGAAGAATGAGGCACAAACAAGTCAGCTGCAAGAGAAAGGGAGCAGGGGACAACAGTAGAGAAGACTGTTGCTCCGAACAATGCCTCAGTCTCACTTTTATTAGATAGAAACAGTAACCAACAGAAGAGCCGAAGAAGGCCAAACATTAGTCATATGCCTTTTAGATAACCAAGGAGGGCAAAATATGTCTGTACAAGCAGTATAAAGTTTATAGTTGAAAAAGCACATTCAAAGGACTTATCTAACTAGCCACAGGTGCTTTTGGGGCGGAGAAAGGGGAGATAACGGAAAAATGAAGCAGGCGATATTCCACCCTGAGCTAGCCAGGCAGGCACCCCACCCCCCCCCACCGCTGCTCAGCTTCAAGGCCGCATATCGTATATAATCCTCTCCCCCAAAGGCCTGTTGCCAGCATGTGTTTTTCTTAAGGCTATATCTAAATGTGCTTGGTAACTAGTAAAACTTCCCATGGGTTATATTTTAAGTAATACAGTGTTCTGAGGGACAATTGCAGGATGCCTTTTATTTCTTTTTGTTGTCTGATTGCTGAGGTAGGACTTCCAGTACTGTGTTGAATAGGAGTGGTGAGAGTGGACATCCCTGTCATGCTCCTGACCTTAGGAAGGCTTCGTTTTTCCCCATTGAGAATGATATTCATTATGGGCTCTTTGTAATATGGCTTTTATGATATTGAAGTATGTTCTTTCAATCCCTACACTGCGGAGTGTCAATCAAGAAAGAATGCTGTATTTTTGTCAAAAGATTTTTCTGCATCAATTGAGAGGATCAATAGTTCTTCTCCTTTCTTTTGTTAATGTGATGTATCACATTGACTAATTTGCAGATGTCTAACCACCCTTGCAGCCCAGGAATAAATCCCACTTTGTGTTGGTGAATAACCCTTTTAACTTACTGTTCATGCTATTGGCTAGAATCTTGGTGAGAATTTTGGCATCCATGTTCATCAGAGATATCGGTCTGTAATTTTCCATTTATAATGGTGGAGTCTTTGTCTAGTTTTGGGATAAAGGTAATGCTGACCTCATAGAATGAGTTTGGAAGTTTTCAGGCAGAAACTTTTGGGGGTCTTAGGAATCTGATGTATTTTGATTTGGGTAGGGGGGTGATAGATATAGGTATAGATATATAGATATGGGTAGACCAAGATGTACACAACCACAGATTTAATGAAAAATTAAATTTCAGAGCTAATGAAACAAATAGAATATCTCGTTATTCTATTAGTGATTATAGACATAGAGGATAAATATCAAGATTGTTAAGAAGAAAGCAAATGTAACAAAAGACTATCCAACATAGGGATAACCCGTGTTCTTAAAATAGGAAAATCACCTTATAGGACATAAGAAGGGGAGGGGTATCTTGGAGATATTTAAAAATACAGTGGTAGAAAATTGCTTGAGGCCCCTGAATAGCTCAGCCAGTTAACATAAGCATCTGCCTTCAGCTCAGGTCATGATCTTGGGGTCTTGGGATCATGCCCCACCTGGGGCTCCCTGCTCAGCAGGGAGCCTGCTTCTCCCTCCCCCTCTGCTCCTTCCCCACTAGTGCTCGTTCTCTCCTTCAAATAAATAGATAAAATCTTAAAAAAAAAGAAAATTGCTGAAAGAAAGAAAAACAATTTACAAAAGAAAGGATGTACTTTGTACTAGGAGAAATGGTACAGATTGGTCAATACTGTGATATATCCTAAATGAGTTATTGAGCTTCAAGGATAATAACTAATTCTGCAGATGCCAAGCAGAAAAAAGAGAGATGGAATAAAAGAGAGCCTTTGCTATTGTATATTGCCCTTAAAATTTTGAAGAAAATACATTAAAATAATAAGATTAGATAGATTTGAAGGGATGAGTACATGGCTTTTTAAAAATGTTATCCTCTGGGAAAAAAATGTTATCCTCTGCATTCTGATATACATTTGAAATATTTTATAATGAAGGGAAAAAAGCAGATTATTCAATATTTCCCGATTCCTTATTTGTATTTAAACCCTTCTCATAGAAATAAAAAAAATTTTTTTTTACAATCAGGCTGACTTCAAAGTTAAAAAAATATACAAACCCACAAATACTTCTATTAAGAATGTTTGCAGGGACATCAAAGGAAACAGTTAACAAAACAAAGAGGCAACCCATAGAATGGGAGAAGATATTCACAACTGACACTACAGACAAAGGGCTGATATCCAAGATCTATAAAGAACTTCTCAAACTCAACATACACAAAACAGATAAACATGTCAAAAAATGGGCAGAAGACATGAACACACACTTCTCCAATGAAGACATACAAATGGCTATCAGACACATGAAAAAATGTTCACCACATTAGCCATCAGGGAGATTCAAATCAAAACCACATTGAGATATCACCTTACACTGGTTAGAATGGCCAAAATTAACAAGACAGCAAACGACATGTGTTGGAGAGGATGTGGAGAAAGGGGAACACTCTTACACTGTTGGTGGGAATGCAAGTTGGGGCAGCCACTTTGTAAAACAGTGTGGAGATTCCTTAAGAAAAATAGAGCTTTCCTATGACCCTGCAATTGCACTACTGGGTATTTACTCCAAAAATACTGATGTAGTGAAAAGAAGGGCCATCTGTAACCCAATGTTCATAGCAGCAATGGCTATTGTGTATTCCTCAACTTTTGTATCAACATGGACGGGGCTGGAAGAGATTATGCTGACTGAAATAAGTCAAGCAGAAAGAGTCAAGTATCATATGGTTTCACTTACCTGTGGAGCATAAGGAATAACCCGGAGGACATTGGAAGATGGAGAGGAGAAGTGAGTTGAGGGAAATTGGAGGGGGAGACCAACCATGAGAGACTATGGACTCTGAGAAACAAGCTGAGGGTTTTGGAAGGGAGGGGGTGGGGGATGGTTGAAACTGGTGGTGGGTATTATGGAGGGCACGTATTGCATGGAACACTGGGTGTGGTGCATTAACAATGAATGCTGGAACACTGAAAAGAAATAAAATAAAATAAAATGGAAAAAAATAAAAGAATGTTTGCAGTGGTGTCTGGGTGGCTCAGTCAGTTTTTGATCTCAGGGAGTTCAGGCCCCACATTAACTTCCACGCTGCCCATGGAGCCTACTTAAAAAGAAAAAAAGAATGTTTTCAAACACATAAAGAGAAAATAGCATGCAATCCTCAGATACTTTGCACTTGTCACCCAACTTAATTAGCAACTTTCTGGTGTTTTTACTCTTTCAATCTGGAAGGGAAAGGCAATTACATGTGTGCAGTCTTGTGGCCCCTGTTTGGCTGCATGAGAATGGGTGTAGGGCCTAGAATTCTATTTCAAGACATATAGAGCCTTGGCAGCCTGTGCTGGGTTTATCACCTTGTATGACAATATCTTTCCCTGCCTCAGATTCTATGCAGTCCTTTGTTCTGCTCAAGATGTGGGGTCCTTAGTTTGTAGCCAAAGAGGGGTGAATGCAGGCCATTGACCTGCATTGGCCACAGGCTGGGACCTGATGACCATGATGGACTAAAACCCATTGTTGAAACTGATCTTGCTTTGTTTCCTATGTGTGAGAGTTAAGTGTTGTTCTATCCAGTGCCTATGTGAATCATGTCTCTCTTGGTGACCCTGGCATTTATAAACTATAGGGTGGGTAGGCATCTTGTGACTACTGCTCTTGGTGGCATACCCTATTTTGCTATCCTCCCTGCAGTAGGAATCTTCTTGCAGGGAGGTGGTAACAGGTGTCATTTGCTTGATAAATCCATTTGCACATATGCTTACACACTCATTTTATCTCCTTATGAAACTTTAAAAAGCAAATCCCCAATGTAATAATTTCATATGTAAATACTTCAGTAGTTGTCTGTAATAAAGATATTAATACAACTACAATTTCATTAGCACACCCAACAAAATTAACAATCATTTTTTAACATTAACATTAACATTCTTTAACATTAACCCCATTTGTATTCAATGTGACTTCAGACTCTTAACATAACATTTAATGCCAGAAGATGAGACAATGCCTACAATGTTTTAGGGAAAGAAAGTACAGTTTGAAAATATTATGTTTTCCATTTTATTATTCAGGCAAACATTCCATAACAAAATAACTCAAAGATTACAACACCCATGGTTGTTTATTTTTAATATATGCTCATTGAAAATTTTCTAGGGAATTAAAAGAGAGAAAATTGGTTAAAGGATGATGTGAATATGAACCCAGTTAAATATATATGTAAGATTATAAAAATACAGAATTATGAATACAGGGTAATCTCTAAATGTTATATACCTTGACAAAATTAAAAAAAAACAACACAAGGAGCTGGTAAGTGAGCAGATTTCCTCATTTGTCATTGCAAGGAGTTAAGTCATACTGTCTAAAAGTTAAGAGTTAAGAAAAACATAGTAACTCCCATCTCATAGTGTTTTTCACTCACCTTAATTTTAGAGGCATCTTTTAGGAACCAGAATCTCTTGTGGTAGAATAGTACTTATCTCAGCTTTGGTGGTCACTCCACTGATTTAATCCAGATAATATATAGTGTTTGCTTTCAAATTAAAATAACATATGTGCCTTCCCATTTGATAAATGTCTATCCTTTTTCTCATATACTCATCTGGAAAAATGTTTGGAGTGGAGTTCTTAATGGTAGAAATAGTTATTTTAGGGTGATGGAATTTGGGGTGAGGTTTTATATTCTCTGGGATTTATTGAATTCACTGAGTTTTTTTTTTTTAAATGAGCATGACTATTTTTGCCAAAAGCTCTAATGGCATTATTTAAAATTTACATATATATATACATGTATTAAATAATACTGGCATTATTAGAAAAGTAAATAATTGTGATTATGTTGGCAATGCTGTTGCTGCTGCTTTCATTTGCTTGCTTCTGCTACGATTTATGGTAGAAGTTAGTATTTATTTCAGGAAACATCACTTATGCTCACAGGTATATTTAAAAAGAATAAGCAACCACTTCACACCTACTAGGATAACTATTAAAAAAAGACAACTAGAAAACAACAAATATTGGTGAGAATGTGGAGAAATTGGAACCCATATATCCTGCTGGTAGGAAAATGGTGCAGAGACTATGATAAAGTTTGGCAGTTCCTCAAAAACATTAACATAGAATTACCATATGACTCAGCAATTCCACTCTTAAGTACACTATACCCAAAATATTTTAAGTCAGGTACTCACAGAGATACTTTCATGCTCATGGTCTTTGCAGCATCATTCACAAAAGCCAAAGGGTGGGAACAAACCAAATGTCCACCAATAAATAACAGATAAAATGTTGTATATATGTGCAATGGAATAATACTCAGCTATAAAAAGGAATCAAGTTCTGACAGATGCTACAATATGGATGAATCTGAGAACCAAGGGAAAATCAAGCTAAGTGAAATAAGCCAGCCACAGAAGGACAAATATTTGTATAATGCCATTTAAACAAAATATTGAAAATGGGCTAATTCGTAGAGACTGAAAGTAGATTATAAATTATCAAGGAATAGGGAGAAGGAGAAATGGGGATGACTGCTTAATGGCTACAGAGCTTCTGTTTCAGATAATGGACAAGTTTTAGAAATAGTGGTGAGAGTTGCCCATCTTCAACATAATTAATGCCAGTGAACTGTACATTTAAAATGGTTAAAATGGCAAGTTTTATGTTATACATAACTGACTTTTGAACAAAGTGGGGGTTAATGGCCAGCCCCTTCCCTACACAGGAAAATCTGTGTATTCCTTTTGATACCCTAAAAACTTAACTACTACTAATAACCTACTGTTGACTAGAAGCCTTATCAATAACATAAACAACAGGTTAACACATATTTTATATTATATGTATTGTATACTGTAGTCTTACAATAAAGTTACAGAAAACATCAAGAAAATCATAAGGAAGGGAAGGAAAAATACATTTATAGTCCTGTTTTTTTTTTTTAAGATTTCATTTATTTATTTGACAGAGATCACAGATAGGCAGAGAGAGAGGTGGGGAAGCAGGCTCCTTGCTGAGCAGAGAGCCGGATTTGGGGCTTGATCCCAGGACTCTGGGATCATGACCGGAGCCCAAGGCAGAGGCTTTAACCCACTGAGCCACTCAGGTGGGCCTATAGTACTATATTGTTAAAAACATGAGTATAGGGGCGCCTGGGTGGCTCAGTGGGTTAAGGCCTTCTGGTCAGGTCATGATCCCGGAGTCCTGGGATGGAGCCCCACATCGGGCTCTCTGCTTGCCTGGGGAGCCTGCTTCCTCCTCTCTCTCTGCCTGCCTCTCTGCCTACTTGTGATCTCTCTTTGTCAAGTAAATAAATAAAAAATCTTAAAAAAAAGTTTCATTTAAAAACAAAAACAAAACCAAAAAAACCATGAGTATAAGTGGACCCAAGCAGTTCAAACCTTGGGTTGTTAAGAGTCAACTGTTACAACAAAAAAGAATAAACAATGGGCTACACTCATTCAAACGCATAAAAGTTTTCATACAGAACAGTGTATGATTTCATACTGCTCCACAAACTAATAATGCTGTATAGATTTATACACTTTAACCTAGTATTTTAAAAATTTAGGAAGATGTTTATTACAGCATCATTTATAGTAGAGAAAAAACTGGTAGCCAAAACAACCAAGGATTGCTAAATAGTTGGACAAATTATGGTAATTAACCTTATGGGAAATTATACTGTCATTAAAATAATAATTATGTAGCAACATGGAAACTGACTATAACATTAAATAAAATGGATATTTTATATATTGTAATTGGAAATATGTAAAATTATGTACCTAAGGGAAAACACCTAAATAATAATTAGGCTAGGGTTGTGGGACTGTGGAATTTTTAAATAACTATTTCCTCATTCCCGAATTTTGATATATTTTATTAAAAATAAATTGGGAAATTAGTACGGTTACAAGCTCACTGCTCCATTGTGGAGGCAGCTTGATTTCACCTTGATCAGTCGTCCCATTTGAGCGTCTCCAAGCTGAGTCGTCCAGGTATCTCAGGCCCTACTAGAGATTTCCTCATTGGCCTCTGCCGAGAGGCTTTGTGGGAATCGGGATACCAGCAAAGGCTGCCTCCTGCCGGTCCGGGGTGGTCCCAAGTATTACATGGGACACATACTAAAAAATTATTTATCTGAGATAAAACTTAGTGGGCTTCCTGTGTTTACATTTGCCAAATCTGGGAACGCTACCTGCACCCACCCTCCTACCGCCTTTCCCTTTCCTCAACACCATCCCTTTTACCACTCCCCTCTCTCAATTCCTTCCTCACTGTCAACTCCTCTCCTTTCCACTCTCACTGTGCTCCCAGAGCCCCGGATCCATCCTCCATCTCCGGGTCCGCGGAACCCGGGCTCCACCTCAACTAGCCGAGCCCGGGGTCCCCTCACCGCAATCTTGTTGCGGAGCCCAAGTTCCCCTCCTCCTCTTTTCCGCCTCGGCGGAACTCGGAAATCTCTCCACCCCCGACTCCGTCGCTGCCGGACAGATGCTCAGATCCCAACCCCAACCTCCACTTTGTCCGGTTCCAGAGGATCCCCGGGTCCACACCCCCACCCCCACCTCCGCTCCGGGCGCACGCGGCGCGCAGGCGCAGGCGCGGAGGGCGGGCGCGGGCGGAATGGGGACTGCAGCGGCGGCAGCGGCGGCGGCCGGGGAGGGGGCGCGCAGCCCGAGCCCCGCCGCCGTGTCGCTTGGCCTGGGCGTGGCCGTCGTGTCGAGCCTGGTGAATGGGTCCACGTTCGTGCTTCAGAAAAAGGGCATCGTACGCGCCAAGCGGCGAGGTAGGGCGGGCCGCGCGGGCTGTGTTCTGAGTCGGGGGTGGGGGTGGAGGGAAGAGAGGCCGGGCGGCGGGAAGGGGAGCGGCCGCAAGTTGGGGGGCGTTTGGGTCGCCGCTTGGGGCCGGGCCCAGGGAGAAGGCGGAGCATCTTGGAGGGGCGCGCTGCGCGGGCGGGAGACTCCTCGCCCACCTGCACGCAGGCACCGTCGCCGCCCTGCGCCCCAGAAGCGTATCAGTGGCTGCCGTGTTTTGCCCTCCCGCAGTTCCAGAAGCGGCCCGGGCCCTGGTAGTTGTGTGTCCCCCACGCTTTTTCTCCCTCCTAGCGGCTGGAGAGGCCTTGTTCAGTCTGATGGGGTTTCTCTAGCTGACTTCTTTCTTCCTTCCCAGACCCTCCCATTCCTCCTGCAGCCGCGCAGCCTACCAAACCTGCCCTCGGGTTGGAGCCAGGTGTCCCTGTCACGCATCCACTCGCTGCTAGAGAAACCTTCCCGTTTATCGTATTCCCGAAATGGTCGAAGCGCAGTGCTTGCCCAGGAGTGACGACCCTTTCGCCTTGGCTGTGGCCCTGGCCTCGTGTGCGCTTGGGAGAGCAAGACCCGCTCATTTGCCCCCCCCCCCCCCTCCGCCGTGGCCTTGCCAGTGCCGAAATAACTATGCACTAGGCAGGCCAGGGCGGGACGGGTGGGCCAAGGAGGCGCTCACTCTCAGGGTCAAGGAAGAGGTCTGTGCTTTGCTTTTGTTTCTGTTCCTGGAGTCCTTGATGGAGCCACTCTGTTTTAGACTTGAGCCATCTGATTACAAGTGATTTTTACTGTGAAGAAAGCGCAGGGCAGATTTTTTTAAAAAAGCAAAAAAATGGACCAAGTTAGTATTCCTCTGGTGGATACACCACCAAACCCCACTCCTTAGTAATGTGGAAAGTGAGAGAGATGTAGCACAGTTCTTTGCCAGTGTCCCTCTGTTTTAAGAGAGGTCTGAGACAGTTTACTGAATGCAAAATGTAGCATGCTTTGAAACTGAAAAGAAATGCTGCTCCCAGAAGGACAGAGAATCTTGTGGTTGTTATCTGTATTTTCACAAGAATGGTGTTAAGAGTTCTCTGGGGGAAAACGAGACCACCAGGTCATGGGTTTGATAGTTCTGAATCCAGATCATAGGTGAAACTTTCTCAGAGTGTCCTGAATGGTGAGCCAGGAGTCCCTTCAGGAAAGAGATAAAGGAGCCTGTAATCTCAAAGGACAATGTAAAATCAGGGATATTCGTTTAAAGGATTAAACTTTGAAGTGAAAACACTGAAGTTTACATAAAATCTAAATAAAAGCAAGTATGACTTCCTTAGGATGCAGATGTGAAGACACATTAGCATTAACGTACCCGTTAGTACGCTTACAGGGAACACGTATCAATTTGATTGGCTTCAGGGGTGTGTTAAGTGTTTGCAGTGACTCAAAACTAAACAACACATGTGCCTACCAGTAACATATGTGAGAGGAGAATTCCACCTCTATGGTGGTCCTTCCAAAAACCTACAACTCCAGTCTCACCATGAGAAAAACATCAGACAAACGTGAATTGAGGAACAGCCTGCAAAATGTCTGACCAGTCCTTTGCTGAGGTGGTAAAGTCTGAGAGACTGTCACAGGAGGAATCTGAGGACACATGACAATATTAGGGAAAATCTAAGGAAACCTTAATACAGACTTTAGTTAATTAAAAAAAAACAATTTTTGAGTAAAACTTAAGTGTTATTTTAGCTCAGCTTATGTGTTTGAAGGAATTAGTGAATAAGAAAATAAAAAACAAATCAACCAGAAAAAAACCCAGCCATGATTGATACTGTTATTTATAACTACATACTATGCCTTTAAATGAATAAAAGTGAAAGTGATATTTGCTAATTTCATACTTTCCCACTTACCCCCCACTGCCACAGATTCAAGTTAGGTGGGTTGCTTATAGTGATGGAAGGCAGACATATACATTTGTTTTGATAAATTTAGTGTTGATTTGTTCAATAAATATTCATGAAGCTCTTATTATGTGCCAGGTACTGTAGGTACTGAGGATACGCAGTTTTAGAATCTACTCTCCCTAAAATCTTTTCCCACATCTGTTAACAAGCAGCAGAGTTGACCATTATGAAATGTCTGAAATGGAGGAGATAGGAGGAATGAAGAGGTAGCTAAGGACTAGGAGGTCTAGTTCCTGCATTAAAGGAGACTGGTCAGTTTCTTATACTATAAAACCTGTCTCACTGAAAATTTCCCCTTTATTTTCTTTAAATATTTTATTTCTATATTTGACAGAGAGAGAGAGAGAGAGAGAGAGCGCACACAGGAGGGGGAGTAGCAGGCAGAGGGAGAAGGAGAAGCAGGGAGAGAGAGAAAGGGAGAAGCAGGCTCCACACTGAGCAGAGAGCCAGATGTGGGGCTCCATCCCAGACCCTGGAATCATGACCTGAGCCAAAGGCAGACTGAGCCACCTAGGTGCCCCCTGAAAGTTTCAACTTTAAACGAATTGCCACAAGAGAGCATTTCTTTGGAGTTTTAACTTCAGGAGAGGTAAGTTCTAGTCTCAGCCCTTCTACTAGGGGTTTTAGGGCAAGGCTTCCTCTGTTACAGGCTTTCACACACTTTTGAAAGGCCCTTCCCAATGAATGGAGTACGCAGGTAGTCCAGGAGCACTCTCCACAACACAAGCTCATGGGGGACTGCCTGACTCCTGGGAAGGACTCTGCATGGGAAGAGGGAAGAGGACACACAGATTGTTTACAGTGTTAGAACCCATTTAAAGCAGGACTTAAGTGAGAGAAACAAGGTAATCATTGGGTGTGAAAGCATTTGTGGAAAGCCAGTTACAACGTATTCTAGAATTTCTGAGCACATAGGTGAGGATGCCCAAAGAGTCTGATGGCATGAGGTGGGTATCCTGCCCTCGAACAGGCTTTGTGGAAGCAGTCTCGGGAGAGTCATATGTTTGATTTGCTGCAGGCTTTGGAGAATTGCATAGTAAGTTACTGTATGTAGAATGCCCTAGACCAGGATGAACCAGCTGATCTTTTTAAAATCCCTTTCATCGGGCGCCTGGGTGGCTCAGTGGGTTAAGCCCGTGCCTTCGCTCAGGTTATGATATCTCAGGGTCCTGGGATCCAGGCCTGCATTAGGCTTTCTGCTCAGCAGGGAGTCTGCTTCCCTCTCTCCCTGCCTACTTGTGATTTCTCTCTCTGTCAAATAAATAAATAAAATCTTTAAAAAGAAATAAAGTCCACTTCATCAAAACCCAGAGATGCCATCTCATACCCATTAGAATGGTTATTGTAAAAACAAAACATAAAATCACAAATACTGGTGAGGATGTGGAGAAACTAGAGTTCTTGTGCACTGTTTATGGGAATGTGAAATGATGCAATTGCTATGAAAAACAGTATGGCGAGTCCTCAAAAATTTAAATATAGAATTACTGTATGATCCAGCAATCCACTTCTGGGTATAGACCCAAAAAGAAGTGGAAGCAGGGTCTTGAAGAAATATTTGTACACCCATGTTTATAGCGGGAACAAAAGGATTTAGCATAGACAAAAGGTAAAAACAACCCAAATATCCAGATATTGACAGATGAATGGCTAAACAAATTGTGGTATATACATTCAGGAGAATGTTATTTAGCTTTAAAAAGGATGGTAATTCTTGGGGCACGTGGTGGCTCAGTGGGTTAAAGCCTCCGCCTTCGGCTCAGGTCATGATCCCAGGGTTCTGGGATCGAGCCCCACATTGGGCTCTCTGCTCAGCAGGGAGCCTGCTTCCTCCTCTCTCTGCCTGCCTCTCTGCTTACTTGTGATCTCTATCTGTCAAATAAATAAATAAAATCTCTAAAAAAAAAAAAAGGGATGGTAATTCTGACACATGCTACAACATAGATCAACCTTGAGGACAATATGCTATGTGAAATAAGCCAGCCAGAAAAGGGCAAACACTATGATTTCACTCATATGAGGTACGTAGTCAAATTCACAGACACAGAAAGTAGGATTGGAGGTTGCAGGGACAGCAGAGAGCAGGGAATGGAGAGTTAGTGTTTAATGGGTACATTGTTTCTGTTTGGGAAGATGAAAAAGTTCTGGAGATCAGTGGTGGTAATGGTTGCACAACAATGTGATTGTACTTAATGTCATAGAATCACATACTTAAAAATGTTTAAAATGGTAAATTTTATGTTACGTATATTTTACCATAATGAAAAAATCCTTTTCAGATTTCATAGTCTCCTTGCTGGGGAGTACAGCCTAGAGGTATAGTAACACTGTTAAGACACTCAGAAGTTGAGTGAGTTGTCTTGTGAGAGTGGAAACTGGTAATTCAGGTGTTCCACCTGTTACCCTAAGCCTTCTGTACATCATTTCTAAAGGGCGCATTTTCCCTGGCTATGGTATATATGTGTGCTTTCTCCTTGTCTCTTCAGCCATCTCCAGACACACACTTAGGCACATGTGCCTCTACACCCAAAGACAAGGCAAGCACATGTTGTCTTCATGTAGCTCTTTGGTCTGTGGTTAGTTTCCACTGCTTCTGTAAACCCTTCAGACCTTGACAAATGAGGTCAGTTGTCTCTTCCCTGTGCTTCCTTAGCACTAGTCCTCAACACCCTTCTGCCTCTGAAACCCATGGGTTGATGGCCTGTTTACTTGTCTGTGTTCCTCTGGATCTTGGCTTGTCAAGGCAGGGCACAGCTCCTGTCCACTTGGGATGCATGTGGTGGACACTCAGTAATACTATCTGACTGGCCATGAGTAACTGTGGAGTGAAGAGGGTAAAACTGAACCTTATATTTCCTGACACAATTGCAGCATGTTCTTCAGTCTACTTAAAGCTAACCTCATTTATCTGTGGCCCCTACTAAGTAAAGGAGGCTAGAGTTACCGCTAGATCTGAACATCTACACCTATCTGATCTCTGTCTAGTCCTGAGGAGAGATCATCGATAAGGAATATGGTGAGAGGTAGCAGGAGAGCAGCTCTGCAGCCTGTCCCTGGTTTAACTGATACTGTTTCCATAAGGAGAAGATAAAGAAGACTTATAGAATACCCATGGTGTCCCAGACTCATGTATCCATCAGCTTGCTGAGCCCTCCCTCTCTCTTTCTGTCCCTTCCTCCTTTTCTCCTGTCCTCCATCTCTCCATGTATTCTCTTCACATGTTGCCACCTTGGGTTTCCTTACACTATGGTGATCTCAGAGATGTCAGACCCCTTACACAGTGGGTAGTTTCCCCTAGGCCAAACTTCCAGGACCATAGTGGAAGCTGTGTAGATATTTGTGGCCTGATCTGAGAAGTCTTGCTACATATTATTAGCTTGCTCAGGGCCCAGTCAGGTTCAGTGTGGGAGGGGAATGTATGAGGGCATGAGGTGTGATACAGAAGACGAAGTTGAGGCTTGCACCTGATGTGGGGACTGCTGGTGTCAGGATTTGAACCCAGCTCATGCTGATTATGAAGATCATCTATTTTACCCCGGTTGCTGTAGGGAAGGTAAGGGGGAAGATAGACAAATCTCACCTGCAGAGGATAAGGCTTTTCTCTTAAGGGTCTTTACAGTTTATTTGGTAATACGATACTGATTTATTATAAGTGTGGATAATATCCAAAGACACGAGGGCAAATAATATATTCTTGGGGCACCTGGATAGCTCAGTTGGTTAAGTGTCCAACTCTTGATTTTGGCTCGGGTCATGCTGTCATGGTTGTGGGATCAAGTTTGGAGTGGATGCTCAGCACAGAGTCTGTTTGGGATTCTCTCTCTCTCTCTGCCCCTCTCTTTGCTCGTGCTCTCTCTCCCTTTCTCTCTCTCCCTCTTTAAATAAATAAATAAATAAAATCTTAGAAAAATAATTTATTTTTATTTTCAAATGATATAAGCAAAATACCCTTGGTCTTATTGGACTCGTGTTGGACAGAGTATATTTTTTCCTCAAAAATATTTATAAATATAGTATAAAATATAATGTTACTTATATTTTCAGTCTTTTAATTAAGTCCTTAGTGAGTAAACAGTCCTTAAAAAAATTTTTTTTGACCCCGAGGCATTAGAAAAGACCACTCTTCACATTATTAAATAGCTGATGGAGATTAAGCAGTTCACTTGTGATGAGCACCAGTTGATGTATGGAGGTGTTCTATTGTACACCTGAGACTCATACAACATTGTATAATTGGAATTTGAATACAAACTTAAATACCATTTTTCAAAAAGTAATGTACACAATCCCACACGCCCTAGGCCCACACTACCTAATACTTCTGTGCCAGGAACTTGTGACTGTGAATTGATCCCATTTAGACATTGCCTGGAACAGCCTGAGAGGCATTGCCCTTGACCCAGGAGACAGCAGGCAGGCAGAGTGTTTGCCTTGCTTGTTCATGCCCAATCAGAGCTCTTTAGGGTGATGTAATTATTCAGCAGAGTGTATCATGAATTCCCAAAATCTGGGCATAGTCATGTTCTTTTAAAAAAGCATCTTATTCCTGACTGTAGAGTTTTTGGTCATTGTTTAAAATCTGGGAAGTACATAAAACTATGAATAGGAGTGTAAAAAGTATCACCTCCTCAACTTGAGATAACTGCTGTTATATTTAGGGTGTACTTCTTCCTCGTCACGTTCTTTCTTTCTTTTCTTTTTTCTTTAAAGATTTTATTCATTCATTTGGTAGAGAGAGAGAGAACACAAGCAGGGGTAGCAGCAGGGAGAGAGAGAAGCAGGCTCCCCTCGGAGCAAGAATCCCAATGTGGGGCTCTATCCCAGGACCCTGGGGTCATTACCTGAGCCGAAGGCAGACACTCAACTACCTGAGCCAAACGAGGTGCCCCTCTTCTTAGTCACTTTCAATAATTATCTTTCAAAATAGAATTTTAATGAAAAAATTCAACATAAAATATATATCTAACACTGATCTAGGGTATAGAGTAATAAACACCACTCATCAGATATTCCAAAAATATATGTACCCTTAAAATCTTAACCCCACTTTTTATTTTGGAAAATATCAAACACATACATAGAAAAAATAGTGTAATAGACCCCAAGGGTACCTAACACTTAGCTTCAACAATCATCAGTTTGGCCAGTCTTATTTGATCTACACCTCAAGGGCCATCCCCTCACCCCCACCCCTGTAGAATTTTTTACCCAAATTTCAGGCGGAATACTATTTCATCTAGATATTTCAATAAGTATCTCTATCTTAAAACCATAATATATTTATTGCACCTAAAAATTAACAATCTTTCTTTAATACTGTCATGGTCAGTGTTTAATATTCTGTGATTATCTCAAGTTTTCCCTCACTTTATCATTAGAATCAAGATCCAGTTTTGGCCCATATATTGCTCTTAGGTAGTACACCTCTTCATGTACTTTTTAAAAAATTTAAATTCAATTAGACAACATTTAGTACATAATTAGTTTCAAGTGTAGTCTTCAGTAATTCATCAGTTGTGTATAACAACCAGTGCTCATCATATCATGTGCCCTCCTTAATGCCCATCAAATGTACTTTTTTTGTAGTCTTTTTCTAAAATTTTATTTTATTTTTTCAGTGCTCCAAGATTCATTGTTCATGCACCACACCCAGTGCTCCATGCAATACATGCCCTCCTTAATACCCACCAACAGACACCATCAACATGTACTTTTAAAAATGAGACAGAACATACACGAGTCTGTGCTCTGTGCTCAGAGTCTGTGCTCAGTTTATATCCTGTGGTTATGCTCCATCTGTCATGAATTCATCCCATGTTGTGCTATGTGGTGGTCAGTGGTCCTGGGAAATGTAACAATGAAATAGGAGAGCCCATGGTTCCCATTGCATTGGCCACTGGCATCCTTGGACCAGTTTTCACTTCAGGACGGTCACTACTACTGCTGTGGCAGCAATCCCTGGCTCCATAAGCACTGATGACCAAACTATAACCATTACAATAAAAGCAGTTGGTGTTCCCTTCCCCCAATGTTCTGTGTACCCCACTAGGAAAGATTATTTGTGATTCTTGGAATTTAAGGCCCAAAAATCTTTTTATATCATATACAAAACTTTAAAAAGGTGTTGAGTACATGATTGTGTGCATCTGCCATAAAAATGAACTTCAAGATGTTATAGAATGATAATACATTTATAATTATTTGAATTAATAAATAAGATATTAAACTGATAAGAACAGACACTACACTTGATCTTAGCCAAAAGGCCAAGAAGTGAAAAAATTAATGAATAAGAATATTTACTTATACACAAAAGAGAACTGGGGTGATTATACTAATGTGAAACAAAATAGATTTTTAAGACAAAAATTATCAGAAACAAAGGACATTTTATAACAATGAAATGGTCCATCTATCAAGATGATGTAATGATTACAAATCAGTATGTGCCTAACAGTCTCAAAATACATTAAACAAAACTAACATAATAAAGAAATAGAAAATTAAATAATAATAGTTGGAAGAATCAGTACCCTATTTAAAAAATTTATTTTAAAAAATTTTATAGAAAAAGTAGGCAGAAGATCAACAAGGAATAGAAGATTTGGATGACACTATAAACCAACTGATTTTATTATTTTAATTATTATAGTTGGATTTATGTATGCCATTTTCTCTATTGTATTTGTCTCGTACTTTCTGTTTGTATACTTATTTTATTTGCATAAAATGAAATTTCCTAATGTTTTATTAATTCCTTTAGTCATTTTTCACTATATATATTTTTGTTATTGAAGTATTTTATTGAATATGACATTCAACATTATATTAGTTTCAGGTGTACAACGTAGTGATTGGATATTGACATACATTACAAAATGATCATGACAAGTCTAGTTACCATCTGTCACCACACAGTTATTAAAGTATAACTGACTATGTTTCCTGTGCTGTTCTTTATATTCCCATGACTTATTTTATAACTGGAAGTTTAGACTTCTTAATCCTCTTCACCTGTTTTGCCCATCCCCCCATACTTCTGCTCTCTGGCAGTAGTTCTTTTTATGAGTCTGCTTCTATTTTGTTTTCTTTGTTCATTTGTTTTGTTTTCTAGATTCCACATGTAAGTGAGATCACACTATATTTGTCTTTTTTGTCTGACTTTATTTGGCATAATACCTTCTAGTATATCCATGTTGTCACAAATGGCAAGATTTCATTCTTATGGCTGAGTAGTATTCCACTGTATGTATATATCTATGTATCCATGTCTATATCTATCTACATCCCCCCCCACACCTCACATTTTCATCCATTCATCTGTCAATGGGCACTTTAGTTGCTTCCATAATTTGGCTATGGTAAATAATGCTGCAGTAAACATGGGTGTATATAGCTTTTGAAATTAGTATTTTTGTTTTTTTTTTAGGTAAATACCTAGCAGTGGAGTTACTGAATCATATGGTAATTCTATTTTTAATTTTTAGAGGAAGCTTCATATAGTTTTTCCTAGTGGCTACACCAATTTACATTCCCACCAGCAGTGCATGAGGGTTCCCTATATCTGTATCTTTACTGACACTTGTCATTTCTGGTCTTTTTATGACCAGAAATTCTATTCTGACAAATGTGAGATGATATCTCACTGTGGTTTAGATTTGCATTTCCTTGATGACTAGTGATGTTAAGCATCTTTTCATCTGTATGTCTTTGGAGAAATATCTATTTCAGGTCCTCTGTGCATTTTTTAATCAGATTGTTTGGAGTTTTTTTGGTGTTGAGTTGTGTGAGTTCTTTATATATATATATTGGATGTTAATTCCTTATCAGGTATTTCACTTGTAAAGATCCCAGTCATCATGTTGCCTCTTTGTTTTGTTGATAGTTTGCTGTACAGAAGATTTTTAGTTTGATATAGTCCCAATAGTTTATTTTTTTCCTATGTTTCCCTTGCTGAGGAGATATATCCAGAAAAATGTTGTGGAGCCTTATGTCCACAAAATTACTGCATATGTTTTCTTTTAGGAATTTTACGATTTCAGGTCTTACGTTTAGGCCTTTATCCCATTTTGAGTTAACTTCTGTATATGGTATAAGAAAGTGGTTTAGTTACATTCTTTTACATGTAGCTGACCATTTTTCTGAATATCAGTTATTTTCTCCATTATTTTTATCCATTGTATGCTCTTGTCTTCTATATTATAGATTGACTATGCAAGCATGGGTTTATAACTTGCTCTGTATTCTTTTGATCTGTGTGTGTGTGTGTGTGCGCGCGCACGCGTGTGTGTGCCTACACACCAGTACTGTACTATTTTGATTGCTATAGCTTTGTAGTATAGTTTGAAATCAGGGAACATGATACCTCCAGTTTTGCTCTTTCTCAAGAACACTTTGGCTGTTTGGGGGTGTTTTGTGGTTCCATAAAAATTTAAGATTTTTTGTAATATTTCTGTGAAAAATGCCACTAATATTTTTGATAGAGATTATATTGAATCTATAGATTGTTTTGAGTATGCACATTTTAACTATTAATTATTCCAGTCCATGAGCAGGGTATATCTTCTATTTGTATGTGTCATCTTTAATATCTTTCAGCAGTGTCATAGTTTTCAGCAGTGTCTTATAGTTTTCTTTCACCTCCTTGGTTAAATTTATTCTTAGATATTTTATTCTTTATGATGCCGCTGTAAAAGGGATTATTTCCTTAACTGATCTTTCTGCTAGTTCATTATTAGTGTATAGAAATACAACAGAGGAGTTAGGATGGCAGAGGAGTAGGGGACTTTAAGTTTGTCTCATCCCTCAAATACAAACAGATAGTTACCAGATATTTCTGAACAACCAAGAAATCAACTAGAGATCTGAGCAAACATATGCTGCAAGTCTACAAGTAGAAAAGCAACCACTGTTTGGAAGGTAAGAGGTGCGGAGACTTGAATACAGTGTGATACATGTGATAGCTTAGGATATGTCAGTGGGGAGGGAGCCTGTTTAAGGAGGCTATACAAAGTATTGTAAACAGCAGAGTGCAAAGTTGGAACCTTTAGAAGTCTGCTATACTGGGGTACGTGCCTGGCTTAAAGGTGTTTAGGTGGTAAGTGGGGTGGAATCCCAGGTTATGATGTTGTGACCTCAGGATCCTGGTGGTTACAAGAAGAACAGGTGGTGCCTGAGTTTGACAGAGTTCCCAGGCATAGGAGCTTAGAAACTGGCTGAGAACAGTGTGTCTATGTGCTGACTTTATGCTCTGTGTTGACATAAACTGCAAACTGCTATGCAGTCATAGGACCATTTTCTGGGAGTGGTCCAGCAAAGGGCAGAAGTGTAGAGAGGACCTCCTCCCTCCCCTGGGAGGAAAGGTGCAGGTCCGGGCTGTGGGAATCCCTAAAATTTGGAGTTTTGAAACTCACTGACATGTCTGAGATAAAAACGCTGGATCACAGGCTGGATAAGCACAGAGTTCTGATGGTAACAGCGGAGACAGAGTGATTGATTGTTTTTCTCTGAGAGCTCACTGAAGAGTGGTGGGGAGGGCGTGTGTGTGAATTTTCTGCTCTGGGGCTAGAGAGAGGACACAACTGTGTTCATCCTTCCCATCAGTGCTGAAAGCCTTCAGGGAGCAAAACAGTGCCACCTAGTAGAGTCTGGAGCTGCTTACAATGAGCCCTGCCTCCCTATGTCCTGGGAAAGCATTTTTACTAGGGTAGGTCTTTTGCAAATGCAACAGACCCATCCCCCAGAAAATCAGCTCAAACAACTTGTTCTAGCCGATTTTACTGATCACAGAGTGCTACAAATCTTCAGCTCTTGAGGGAAACAGTAGATAGCATTCTTTGTGTTTTTATTCTTGATTCTTTTAGTTATTTTCTTACTTTCTCAGTTCTTTTTTTTACTCTTTTTAATTTTAATTTTTATATATACTTTACATATTTTTTAATTTTTTGTTTCCTTTCATTGTAATGTATATGTTTTTCTTATTTTAGGATCTAGTTTCTTTTAACAAGCAGACCAGAACACACCTAGGAGCTAAGTTTTTTTGGCTATTGTTGCTATTATTGTTTTGGCTATTTTTTTTCCCTCTCTTCTTTTCTTTTCTGGAAAAAATGAGGAGGTGGGGAAGCTTACCCCAAAAAACAGGAGGTAGTACACACTAGCAGGGACTTAATCAATATGGATGTAAGTAAGATGTTTGAACTAGAATTTATTTATTTTTATTTAAAAAAGTTTTTTAAAAAGATTTTATTTATTTATTTTATAGAGATCACAAGTAGATGGAGGGGCAGGCAGAGAGAGAGGAGGAAGCAGGCTCCCTGCTGAGCAGAGAGTCTGATGCGGGGCTTGATTCCAGGACCCTGGGATCATGACCTGAGCTGAAGGCAGAGGCTTTAACCCACTGAGCCACCCAGGCACCCCAAGAATTTATTTATTTTTAAAGATTTTATTTATCTGACAAAGAGAGAAAGAGAGAGCACAAGCAGGGGGAGTGAGAAAGGGAGAAGTAGGAGGAGCCCAATGCGGGGCTCGATCCCAGGACTTTGGAATTATGACCTGAGCTGAAAGCAGACACTTAACTGACTGAGCCACCCGGCACCCCTCTGAACTAGAATTTAAAACAATGATTATAAAGATACTGGCTGGGCTTGAAAAACACATAGAAGACCTAGAAAATCCCTTACTGTAGATGCAAAAGAACTAAAATCTGGCCAGGCCGAAATTAAAAATGCTGTTTCATAGAGGCAATCCCAAGTGGAGGCCATAAAAATGAGGGTAAATGGATCAGTGGAGCCAATCAGTGATATGGAACATAAAATGATGGAAAACAATGAAGTTGAAAAAAGAGGGAAAGAAAACTATTAGATCACAAAGGTAGACTTAGGGAACTAAGTGATTCCATAAAGCAAAATAATATCCATATTATAGAAGTCTTAGAAGATGAAGAGTGGAAAAAGGGGGTGGAAAGTTCATTTGAACAAATTATAGCTGAGAGCTTCCCTGATCTGGGGAAGGAAACAGGCATTCAAGTCCAGGAAGCACAGAGAACCCCCCTCAAAATCAATAGTAATAGATCAACACCTTGATGTATAATGGTAAAGCTTGCAAATTTCAAAAACAAAGAGAAAATCCTGAAAGCAGCTTAAGATAGCAGGTCCTTAACCTAAATGTTAGACACATAAGTCTGGCAGCAGACCTATCCATGGAGACTTGGCAAGCCACAAAGGACAGGCATAATATATTCAAAGTGTAAATGGGAAAAATATGCAGCCAAAAGTACATCATCCAGCAAGACCGTCTTCAGAATAGAGAGAGAGAGTTTCCAGGGCAGACAGAAACTAAAGGAAATTATGAACACTAAATCAGCCCTGCAAGAAATATTAAAGGGGATCCTTTGAGCAAAGAGAGGGCCCAAAAGTAACATAGACTAGAAAGGAAGAGAAATAATCTACAGAAACAGTGACTTTACAGGTAATACAATAGCACTAAATTAATCTTTCAGTAATTACTCTGAATGTAAATGGACTAAATATATCAATCAAAAGACATTGGGTATCAGAATGGATTAAAAAAACAAGATCAATTGATATGCTATTTACAAGAGACTATTTTTAGACCCAGAGATACCTCTAGATTGAAAGTGAGGGGATGGAGAACCATTTATCATGCTAATGGACATCAAAAGAAAACCGGAGTAGCAATCCTTATATCAAACTAGATTTTAAGCCAGAGGCTATAATAAGAGATGAAGAAGGACACTATATCATAAGAAAGGGGCTTATTCAACAAGAAGATCTAACAATTTAAATATTTATGCCCCTAACTTGGAAGCAGTCAAATATACAAATTAATTAATAACACACTTAAAGAAACTCATTGAAGAAATACAATAATAGTAGGGGACTTTAACACCCTACTCAGCAATGAACAGGTCATCTAAGCAGATCAACAGAGAAATGAAGGCTTTGAATGACATGCTGGACCAGATGGACTCCACAGATATATTCAGAGCATTTCATCCTAATGCAGAATACACAGTCTTCTCGAATGCATATGGAACGTTCTCTAGAATTGATCACATACTGGGTCACAAATCGGATCTCAACCGGTACAAAAACATTGAGATCATACCATGCATATTTTAAGACCACAATGCTATGAAACTTGAAGCCAACCACAAGAAGATATTTGGGAGGACCCCAAATATTTGGTGGTTAAAGAACTTTCTACTGAGGAATGAATGGGTCAGCCAGGAAATTAAAGAATTAAAAAAATACTTGGAAACAAATGAAAATGAAAACACGACAGTTCAAAATCTTTGCGATGCACCATAAGCAGTCCTAAGAGGGAAGTATATAGCAATACAGGCTTTCCCCAAGAAGCAAGAAAAGTCTCAAATATATAACCTGACCTTATATCTAAGGAAAAGAATGGCAAATAAAGCCTAAATCCAACAGGAGAAGGGAAATAATAAAGATAAGCGCAGAAATCAGTGATACAGAAATTAAAGACTCCAGGAAAACAGATCAACAAAATTGGGAGCTAGTTCTTTGAATGATTTAGTAAGATTGATAAACTACTAGCCAGACTTATCAAAAAGAAAACAGAAAGGACCCAAATAAATAAAATCATAAATGATCATAAAATCATAAATGAAAGATCACAACCAACACCAAAGGAATACAAACAATTAGAGTATTATGAGCAATTATATGCCAGCATTAGGCAATCTGGAAGAAATGGATGCATTCCTAGAAACATATGAACTACCAAAACGGAAACCGAAAGAAATAGAAAACCTGAACAGGCCCATAACCAGCAAAGAAATTGAAGCAGTAATCAAAAATCTAACAAACAGGAGTCCAGTGCCAGATGGCTTCCTAGGATTATTCTACCAAATATTTAATGAGGAAGTAATACCTATTTTCTGAGACTGTTCCAAAAAATAGAAATGGAAGGAAAACTTCAAACTTATTCTATGAGGCCAGCTTTACCTTGATCCCCAAACTAGACAAAGATCCCACTAAAAAAGAGAATCACAGACCAATATCTCTGGTGAACATGGATCCAAAAATTCTCACCAAGATACTAGCTAATAGGATCCAGTAGTACATTAAAAGGATTATTTACCATGATGCGTAGGATTTATTCTTGGGCTGCAGTGGTGGTTCAAACCCAGAAATCATTCAATGTGATACTCCACATTAATAAAAGAAAGGGTAAGGGGGCGCCTGGGTGGCTCAGTGGGTTAAAACCTCTGCCTTCGGCTCAGGTCATGGTCCCAGGGTCCTGGGATCGAGCCCTGCATGGGACTCTCTGCTCAGCGGGGAGCCTGCTTCCCCCCCGCCCCTCGCCTGTATCTCTAACTATTTGTGGTCTCTGTCTGTCAAATAAATAAATAAAAAATCTTAAAAAAAAAAAGAAAGGGTAAGGACTGTATGATCCTCTCAGTAGATGCAGAAAAAGTATATGACAAAATACAGCATTCTTTATTGATAAAAATCATCCCCCATATAGAGATAGCGGGAACATACTTCAATATCATAAAAGCCATGGCAAAAGACTCACAGTGAGTATCATCCTCAATGGGGAAAAATTGAGAACTTTCCCCTAAGTTCAGGAACATGACAGGAATGTCCACTCTCTCACCACTGTTGTTCAACATTGTACTGGATGTTCTACCTCAGCAATCAGAGAAGAAAAGGAACTAAAAGGCACCCGAATTTGCAAAGAAGTCAAACTTTTACTCTTCATAGATGACATGATATTCTTTGTAGAAAACCCAAAAGACTCCACCCCAAAATTGCTAGAACTGATACATGAATTCAGCAAAGTCACAGGGTATAAAATCAAAGCACAGAAATCAGTTCCATTTCAATACACTAACAATGAGACAGAAGAAAGAGAAATCTAGGAATCAGTCCAATTGTACCAAAAACCGTAAGATACCTAGGAATAAACCTAGCCAAAGAGGTAAAAGAGCTGTACTCTGAAAACTATAGAATGCTTATGAAAGAAATTGAGGAAGATACAAAGAAATGGAAATCATTCCATGCTCATGGATTGGAAGAACAAATATTATTAAAATGTCTATGCTATCCAAAAGCAATCTATACATTCAGTGTAATCCTTATCAAAACACCGTCAGCGTTTTTCACAGAGCTGGATCAAACAATCCTTCAATTTGTGTGGAGTCAGGATTAAAAAAAAAAAAAAAAAGCCCTGAAGCCAACAATGTTGAAAAAGACCACCAAAGCTGGAGGGATGACAATTCCAGACTTTAAGCTGTATTACAAAGCTGTAGTTGTAAAAACATAATGGTTCTGGCACAAAAACAGACCTATAGATCAGTGGAACAGAATAGAAAACCCAGAAATGGGCCCTCAACTCTATGGTTGACTAATCTTCGAGAAAGCCGGAAAGAATATCCAATGGAAAAAAAAAGACAGTCTCTTTAACAAATGGTGTTGGGAAAATTGGACAACCACAGGCAGATGAAACTGGACCACTCTCTTACACCATACACAAAAATAAATTCAAAATAGATGAAAGACGTAAATGTGAGACAAGGATCCTTTACTTTAAAATACAAGCAGTAGGGACGCCTGGGTGGCTCAGTTGGTTAAGCAGCTGCCTTCGGCTTGGGTCATGATCCCAGCATCCTGGGATCGAGTCCCACATCAGGCTCCTTGCTTGGCAGGGAGCCTGCTTCTCCCTCTGCCTCTGTCTGCCACTCTGTCTGCCTGTGCTCGCTCGCTCTCTCTCTGACAAATAAATAAATAAAATCTTTAAAAAAAAAATAAAATAAAATACAAGCAGTAACCTCTTTGACCTCAGCCACTGCAACATCTTGCTACATACATCTTCAAAGGCAAGGGAAACAAAAGGAAAAATGAACTATTGGGACTCCATCAAGATAAAAATCTTTTGCATAGCAAAGGAAACAGTTGACAAAACTAAAAGGCAACCTAAAATGGGAGAAGATATTTGCAAGTGTCTTATCAGATAAAGGACTAGTATTCAAAATCTATAACTTATTAACCTCAACACCCAAAAAACCCAGAAAATCCATACAGAAATGGGCAGACAACATGAAAACACATTTCTCCATACAAAGACATACAAACATGACATGAAAACACATTTCTCCATAGAGAAGACATAACAAATAGTCAACAGACACATGAAAAATGCTCAACATCACTCAGCATCAGGGAAATACAGATGAAAATTCCAGTGAGATACCATGTCACGCCAGTCATGGGTAAAATTAACTCAGGAAACAACAGATGATGGTGAGGATATGAAGAAAGGGGAACCCTCTTACACCGTTGGTGGGAATGCAAACTGATAGAGCCACTACAGAAAACAGTATGGAGGTCCCTCAAAAAGTTAAAAATAGAGGTACCCTAGGACCCAGCAATTGCACTACTAGGTATTTATTAAGAGGTTACAGTGATTCAGTGGGGCATATGCACCCGTGTTCATAGCAGTAATACCCACAATAGGCAAACTCTGGAAAGAGCCCAGATGTCACATACACACACACACACATGCACATTGGAATGTTACTCCATCATCAAAAAGAATGAAATCCTGCCATTTGCAATGAGGTGGATGGAACTAGAGGATAGTATACTAAGCAGACTAAGTTAGAGAAAGACAGATATGATTTCACTCATGTGTGAAATTTAAGGAACACAACAAATGAACATAGGGGGAAGGAATGAAAAATAAAATAAGACAAAATCAGAGATAGAGACAAACCATAAGAAAGTCTTAACTATAGGAAATGAACTGAGGATTGCTGGTGGAGAGGTAGGTGGACGGAAGGAGTAACTGGGTGATGGACATTAAGGAAGGCCGTTGGTGTAATGAGCACTGGGTGTTATATGCAACAGATGAATTACTAAAGTCTATCTCTGAATGTAATAATATACTATATGTTAATTTAAATTTAAATAAAAAATTATTAAAAAGCTTATGAAGAAAAGCAAATACAGATTTATAGAGTTCTGTATGTTAACCTACTTAGTTACCATTCCTTGTTTTCTTTATTTTTATGGCATTCAGGGTATCAATTACCATGTTCTTAACCCTTTTTTTTAAGGTTTTATTTATTTATTTGACAGAGAGAGATCACAGTAAAAAGAGAGGCAGGCAGAGAGAGAGAGAGGGAAGCATGCTCCGCGCTGAGCAGAGAGCCCGATGTGGGACTCGATCCCAGGACCCTGAGATCATGACCTGAGCCGAAGGCAGCAGCTTAACCCACTGAGCCACCCAGGCACCCTCCCATGTTCTTAACTCTTATCATGTTCACTTACTTTATGTGAGCCATAAAACTGCTCACTCCTACATCCTTTGTGTTGTTATTGTCAAGTATATTATAATTTTATGTTATAGATCCAACAACACATTTATATGCATATTTACCCCATAGTTTTTCAAATCAGATAAGCTGAGAAAGGAGAACAAATTTGTGTTTTGTAAATAAACATTTTAAATTTAAGTTTTAGTTAAAATTTGTTGAGATATCTGTTGTTAATCTTACTTAGATTCTCTTGCATATTATCAGTCATTTTTCTGTTCTTTTAAAATTCTCTCTTCATCTTTGAGTGCTTTTATTAACATGTGACTTGTGTGTGGAGCTCTTTGGAGCTTGTTTAGCTTTTGGATTTTTATCACATTTCGTAAATTTCAGCCCTTTTTTTTCTTGAATATTTTTTCTATTACTCTTTTCTCTCCTTCTAGTAGTAACATTATGACTCTGCTGGTTCGTGCGATGGTGTCACATTTCTCTAAGGTTCTGTTCATTTTTCTTTGTTCTTTTTTCCTTTTTCTTTAGAACGTATGATCTTTATCAATCTATCTTCAAATTCACTGACTCTTTCGTCTGCCAGAAATATTGAAATGTGGTATTGATTTATTTTTTCATTCTAGTTATACTTTTCAACTCCAGAATTTCAGTTTGGGTTTTTAAAAAAAAAAATCACTTCTATTTCTTTATTAATAGTCTCTCTTTGATAAGTTGTTCCTTTACTTCTTTAAGCATACTTTCGTTAGTTATTTGATCATATAAAGCTTTTATTTTAATTCCAGTTTGAATATATTTTTAATGGATGGTTTGAAGTTTTTGTTAAGTCTAATGTCTAGGCCTTCTTACAGGCAGTTTTTGTTGCCTGCACTTTCCCTATTTGTATAGTATATGTGATATAGGTCACATTTTTCTGGCTTTTTCGTATGTCTTGGTTTTGGGGGTCTTTCAGGGACTTTTTTTGGTTCTTATTTTTATTATTACATGTCCTCTCCCAGCACTTTTTTCTCTCAACTTTTACACCTAATACAATGGAAACCAACATCATTCAAGCAGTTAATCATAGTTTATCTTGTATTCTTCACTTCTGTTTCATGTGTAACAAAAGGAGCAGAGTATTTTATCTATAATCATGACATCAGTAAATAATATATTTCACATAAGTATAAAATGTTCCTCATTCCCAACATGCAGAATAAGCAGAAAAACTTGCCTTATTTCTTCCTGATGCTACTTAACCCCTGAGAGACCTACAAGGAAAAAGATGAAGACAGATTTTGAATAACACAAAGACACAGAATCTCTGCAGAATGGTCCTTTTACCCATCTTCTTGGTACATTTGAACACCAAAAAGAAATTTTGAAAGACACAGTTTTCACATCAAGAAGCACAGCCTGCAGTGATTTGATTGGTCAGCAACTGCTCCTCCTGAAGTTAAATAGCATCTAGGTTATAGGAGACCCAATGATAAAGGGTTCAAGGACCACTAGATGTCAATTGTATCAGTGTAAGGTGGACCGCAGATATTATGAAGGCTCCAGGCACTCCTACCATGGGCATTCTGGTTTATGACTCAGAATGTTGGAAGCTCTTAAATCAGTTCCTACCTTAAGACGAAAGGGGAATCATGGGGCTTAACATTTTCAGCCCTCTGTTCCTCCAGCTATTTTTTTTGTTGGGGTAAAATATATATATATTATGCATGCCATAACATTTACTGTTTTAACCACTTTTGATTGTACAGTTCAGTAGTGTTAAATATATTTATGTTGTACAAAATATCATCAGTATCTATCTCTAGAACTTTTTCATAATCCCTTTATGAAACACTGTACCCATTTAACAGTAACTCCCATTCCCACTCCCAACCCCTGGTAACCACTGTTCACCATTCTATCTCTATGAATGTGATTACTCTAAGTACCAAACGTAAGTACACTCATAAAATATTTGCCATTTTTTGACTGGTTTATTTCACTTAGCATTATTGTCTCCCAGGTTCATCTATGTTCAGGTATATATCAGAGTTTGATTCCTTTTTAAGGCTGAATAACAGTCCTTATGCTGCTACTTACTGCTCTTTCATTTATAACAAAAAGAACCATGTCCCTTTTATTTTGTGTATCTATTTGTTTGTCCATTCATCTGTTGAAGGACACTTGGGTTGTTTCCACCTTTTGTCTATTGTGATTAAAGCTGGTTTGAACATGGTTTACAAGTAAATATATCCTCAAGTCCCTGCTTTCAGTTCTTTTGGATATATACCCAGAAGTGGAATTGCTGGACCTTATGGTGATCCTATATGTAACTCTTTGAGGAGCTGCTGTTCTGTTTTCCACTGTGGCTACACCATTTTCCATTCTTACCATCAGTGCACAAGGTTTCCAGTTTCTCCATATTCTCACCAACACTTGTTTGTTTTTCAGTAGTCGCTGTAATGAGTGTGAAGTGATAGGGATTTGATTTTTGTGTTTCCCTAATGATTAGTAATGTTGAGCATCTATTCATGTGCTTATTAGCCATTTGTGTATTTTTTTTTTGGAGAAGTGTCTATTCACATCTTTTGGCTATTTTTGAATTGGGTTGTTTGTTTTGTTGTTGTCTGATGAATTTTGTTGCTATCTGGGCATTTTAGGTAATATGTGGTATCAACTCTGGAATCTGATTCCCCTTCCTCTCTCTGTGGATTGTTGTTTGCTTGTTTGTTTGTTTAGTGGCCTGGGCGGAGTATTTTGGTAGTCCGTTTCCCCTGCAGTGTGAAATCTGTAATGGCACACCTCAAAGGTTACAGTCTTGGCTATGTACATCTTTATTTGGGATGACTAGCTGGGCTATCTTTGACTATTTCTCTCCCTGGTTTTTCTCTTATCTGTCTCATTGGGTATTATCCAACTGTTAGGCTCTACTAATTGCTGGATGATTAATCTGTTACTTTGACAATGTTCTGGTGTATAAACCGCCTTACAGTCTTATACTCTTAGAATAATTTCAGAGCCTTGAAAAATATTTTTAATATTTTATTCTCCAGTTGTTGTTTCACTGGGCAACTTGTCCATGGGGCTGTTCACACCAGCATTCTGGAAGTAAACTTTATGAATTTGCATCCTTCAGCTTTTTTTTTCTTATTACTATTATGTTCACTTAGCCACTGAGCCAGCCCTGCAAGAAATTTAATGAACTTGCATCCTTAAAATTCAGCATGCAGGGGCGCCTGGCTAGCTCAGTTGATAGAGCATGTGACTCTTGATCTCTGGGTCATGAATTCAAGCCTCACATTGGATGTGGAGCCTACTTAAAATAAAAACTAAAAAAATTTTTTTAAAAATTTAGCATGCATTTTTGGGATACTGGGACATTCTCTTAAATAGGTACAGTGTGATTAGCACATTCAAGAAATTCAACATGGATTCTGTACTAATAGCTGAAAACTGTTCTGCAGTACTTACTGGGAGGTGGCTTTCTTAGGCTCAGCTCTACTTTCCTACTTATAGGACAACATGGTCCACATTTACCTCAGACACACTCTGAGGGACACAGGAGAGGAGCCATAGCCAGTGTCATGCCCTTTCCTGCTGGAGGTTGGCAGCAGAGGCAGACTATATCTCAGGCCTGGAGGCAGAGCTGCAGCAGGCATTGCTACAGCAGCCCTGCCTTATGAACCCTGTTAAAGTCACAGAGGCAGAACTCCCAAGCCTGACAAGACATGCCTGTTCCCAGAGATATTGCTCTCTGGGGAGTCCAAGTAATAGGATCCCTTTCAGATGTTCACCAGACTCCCAGTCATTTGTCCATCAAAAGTCATTTCTAGGTGCTATCCTCTGGCCACATAGCTATCAGGTTCCTAGCCAGAAAGTGAACCTAGAGTCACGTTCTCACACAGAAAGAGAAATGGTTTGGGAAGTCTTTTATTTACAATAGTCCCTATTCATATTTTGCCAATTGCCAATTGCCCCAATACTGTCCTTTATAGCACCTTTTTTTTTTTTTTAAACATTGTGTTAAATTTGTGTTGAGTCACCATGTCTTCTTAGTTTTCTTTTGTCTGCAACAGTCTTTTAGCCTTTCTTTGTCTTTAGGACCTTGCCTTTTGTGAAGAAGGGAAGCCAGCAAATTTATAGCCTGTTTAATAGTTTTATGATTAGATTCAAGTGATGCATTTTGGCAGGAATATCAAAGATGTGATGTTCTATCCTTCTCAGTGCATCCTCTCAGGAGGCATGTGATGTTGGTTTGTCCCATTGCTGATGATGTCTACTTTGACCACTTGATTAAGGTGATGTCTATCAGGTTCTACAGAGTACTGTAAAGATAAGTTTTTCTCTTCATAATTAATGAGAAACTGGTAGAGGTGATTAATGGAGACTATGTGGCAATCTTACATTCTTCTTCAACAAACTTTTATCCACTTGCTTTCATTTCCATTGATGATTCTTGCCTAAATTGGTTTTTATTGTGATGTTGCCAAATGGTGATATTCTAACTCACCATTCTTCCTACTCTGTCATTACTTATTAGCCCAATTTTATTTTTTTCAAGTACTTATTGTAATATCTGTAGCTCTGTTCCTCCATGAAGCAGGCTGAATTCCTGTGTTCCTTATACAAAATTACTATGAATTAAAATGTCCAATTAGATTTTTTAAAAATAATTTCTCTACAAAAGTAACTACAGAGTTACTTTTTTTATTTGAGTGTAGTGGACACAGAATGTTACATTAGTTTCAGGTGTAGAGCTTAGTGATTTGATAAGTTTATACATTATGCTATGTACATCATAAATATAGCTACCATCTGTCCCAATTACATTACTATTATAATATCATCAACTACTGAATGGGAGAACATATTTGCAAATGATATACCTCATAAGGGTTAATATCCAAAGTATATCAAGAACTTAAACAACTCAACACCAAAAAAACCCAAACAATATGGTCGAAAAATAGGTTGAGGACCTAAATAGACATTTTTCAAGAGAAGACATACTGGTGGCCAACAGACACATGGAAAGAGTCTCAGCATCACTCATCATCAAGGAAATACAAATCAAAACCACAATAAGACATCACCTCACACCCGTTAGAATAGCTAAAATCTAGAATTAGCTATTTTAATCTGAAGTGAAGAAACCTGTCAGATGAGCATTTTGACTTATCTGGAGTAGTACAGCTGTGTGTCTCAAAGGTTGGGAGACTATCTTGCCCCAGGTTCCTGTCATACAGGCAGGAAGAGGGACCCATCTGATGGGGAGGCCCAGGCACCTGCCCATGTTTCTGTCTGACTATACATGGGGATACATGAGGGTAACCTAAGAGAATATGGTTGACTGTGTATATCATATCTATGTAATGTCAAATCACTGAGTGAGTGAAAAGTCTGCTGCTCATATGGTTGAAAAAAGAGCCATATCATAAAGGTTCTACTTTATGAAATTTGAGTAACTTGTTCAGGCACTAAGTCATTGAATCCTATGCTCATAATTATCATATAAATGGGTTGCTGTAATGTATGAAAGAACTGGACTTCAATATAAAACTTCATGCCAAAGAATATTTGTATCTCTAGGTGGCATGATGAGCCAAAAAATATTTTTGTAATAAATGTTTCACTTGTTGTTTGGGTTAGCTTGTTTTCATTGCAAAAAATATCTGTATTTGCCACTTGTAGTGGTTTCTCATGCTGCTATCTATAGACTAAACGATTCTTTAAAGGGTGAATAAGCAGTATGGTATTCATTATTCTTCTCAATTTTATTTTCATGTACAAACTCCTCTTCAAGTATATAGTTTGTAAACCTCTTGCTTTGTACTTTTCTCACATTTTTATCTTACTCTCTCATAGGTACCTCCTATTTAACAGACATTGTGTGGTGGGCAGGCACAATTGCAAGTAAGTACCCAGTGTGGTGAAGAGCTCGGTTTGCTTTCTTTCTCAAGATCATTCTTCTGGCAGGACTGGAGGAGGTAGAATGAGTGCAGCTCCATTCTTTGGGCTGACAACTAGGGTGGGAGGAATTGGAGGGAGGAAATAGAGGTTCCTACTGCCCCCAGTTAGCTCTGAATTTAGTCCAGGTCAGATTGTCCTGGGCCCAAAGAAATTGAAATAGCTCCTTCTTACTCAACTGTAATCATGCTGTTGATATTTGGTGAAATTATGTTTTGTTAAACATAATTGGTTTTACAAAGGAGAGTTTCTTCACTTAGCCTTAAGTACAGGATCATATGCTATTGTATAAAAGAGGTCATGTGCAGAGGTTATATAGTATCATATAAAAATAAATAATAAAATTGAAGTTCAGAACCCTAAATATATAAAGAAAAATTATATTAGAAAATTCAGAAATATCATGAGGTTTATTTGTCACACATTATCTTTTAGGCAAGATGTTATCTAGCAGATGTTGTTTCCTTTCATTGAGGAGCTCATCTTTAAGCTCTGTCTCGGTATAGCTCTGGGTGCAGTCCTGTGCAGGCAGTAGTTTTTCCAGTTGGTGTGCCTGCAGCATGTCACTGTGGCCAGTAGTCTGTACTGGAGTATATCCCAGACCATTGAAAGGACAGGAAATTCTACATGATTAGTGTTAAAACAATGATGTGTTAAGGAGAGAGTGGAAATATACTTTGTTGCACCCACTGTCAATCACGGCCATTTAGTTTGGGAATTTTCACAGAGGGCTGAAACTACTCCTGACTGATTGGATCCGTGATGCTGTGGGGCCTGCTCTCTCTGCCTTCGGGACCCTTAATTATGAAAATGATGCCCCACATTTGTTTCCTCACAAGTAATGAAAAGAAGTAGCCCTTTCAGAACAGAACCTTGCCAAATTAAACTCTGTGATCATTGCTAAAAGAGAGCTGTAATTGCAAGTGGTATCCTTGTGATTCTCTTGACAGTGGCTGTTGGCCAGATTGGAAACTTCCTGGCTTACACTGCAGTCCCCACGGTCCTGGTGACTCCACTGGGTGCCCTTGGAGTGCCGTTTGGGTAAGAACTGGGATTCTGTGTTTTCGTTTTTATTTTTTAAAATTTTTTATTATTTTTTAAATTTAATTTTATTTTTCCATTGTTCCAAGATTCATTGTTTATGCCCACACCCAGTGCTCCATGCAATATATCTTCTCCTTAATACCTGCCACCAGGCTCACCCACCTCCCCTCTCCTCCCCTCCAAAACCCTCAGTTTGTTTCTCAAAGTCCACAGTCTCTCATGCTTCTCTGTGATCACCAAGACAGCATGGTACTAGCACAAAAACAGACACATAGACCGATGGAATAGAGTAAAGAGTCTGGATATGGACCCTCAACTCTATGGTCAAATAATCTTCGACAAAGCAGGAAAAAAATATCCAGTGGAAAAAAAGATGGTCTCTTCAATAAATGGTGCTGGGAAAATTGGACAGCTTTGTATAGAAAAATGTGTTTTGGTTTTTAATGTGTAGTTTGGGTTTTAAACAAACTTTCTGTTTAAATGTTTCTGTTCAAATAATAAAAGCAAAATTATAACTGAAGGTAGGTTTTCAGTATTCTACTCTTATGGTTTAATTTTAACTTCAAATTTAGTTGTTTTTTTTTTAAAGATGTTATTTATTTATTTGACAGAGATCACAAGTAGGCAGAGAGGCAGGTAGAGAGAGAGGTGGGGAAGCAGGCTCCTTGCTGAGCAGAGAGCCGGATTTGGGGCTCAATCCCAGGACCCTGGGATCATGACCGGAGCCGAAGACAGAGGCTTTAACCCACTGAGCCACCCAGGCGCCCCTCAAATTTAGTTTTTTGAATTAACCATTCTTTTAGAAATTTGCTTTAGTATATTTCAGACCCTAACTTATGAGTGGACATCAGCGGATGTGATTCTGTCATTCTCCTAGTATTTGCCCTGGAAGACTTCCAAGAGACTAGAGTCTTCCTGGTACCTTGGCAAGTGATTCTGAGAACTCATGATGAAGCAAAACTAGTCTCTTGGTGTTTTATTTGTGTGCCTGGCATCCCCTACCAGACATTGAACAATTCTCCCACTCACTACACCCTGGGAAATTATGGAAGTGGGATAAATGACACCTGGGCACCAATGGGTATAAAATAGAATTTATAACTCCTAACAGTTAACAATAGATGGATCCCCATGCCCAGGGGAAAGGCTTCTGTGTGGTCCAGAGGGAAAGGAGGGAGGTGGAGCTTTGGATTTTTATTATAGTTCAAAAGGGAGTGGGGTGAAGGTTCGCACACTCAGGAGGGACTTGTATGGTTTGAAATTTCTGCCATTGCTGAAAGCTGGAGGACACCAGGGTCTGAGCATGCTTATAAGGTTGCCCAGATGTGGGGCAAAGGGAGTAAAGTAGAACTGGGGACTTGAAGGCTCCCAGCCACCATGCATTACAAGTGGAGTCTTTGTATTACATTTGGCTTACTTACTAAAATGGTTTATGAAACAATTATTGAATAGCTCAACACATATCCTCCCATGAACCTATTTATATTCTGTTTTACCTTTGAAGAAATTACTAAGAAACAGATATAATAGAAGAGAAATAAAATCCCAGTTTCTAACTCATTTATATAGCGATACTCTGCTGTATTCTAGACAGATTCCCAGATCCTTTCAGAGAAGTGTGTCTATGATGGATATATTTAAATTATACTTTCAAGTCAATTAGGCTTTAAGATTCTATAGCCTAAAAAGCATAAATACAAAAAAAAAGCATAAATACATTTATACAGGTTGACCTTTGGAAATGTGTTTATAGAATGTTTTTCTTATCCAAACAAAAGACTAGTATAATATGTAGCTTGATGTCACTTTGTGTTTGGATGGTCCTGAAGAGCTTGGATTGCGTGAGTGGTACTCACTTCAGGGAATCACTACTCTAGCTTCTCACAGCACAGCCTCACTCTTTGATTTGTTCTCCTGAAAAAACTTCAAGCAAATAAATAATCTGACCCTAGGGTCTTTGCACATTGCACATTTAATATGCATATATTAAAATATCTTGCCTAGAATAGGCAAGAACTATTCTCATGGCTTTGAAAATTAAGTCACCTCACCAGAAATGTTCACTGCTGTAAGTCTTCAGGAGACAGACTAGAAATAGAGAAGAGAAATAGAATAGACTAGAAATAGACTAGGAAGCCCCCAAATAGGTCCACTTTTCTCTGTGATGATTCATTGAATGACAAAGTAAACATTACAGCACAGTACTTTTAAGAGAAGTTTAAAAACACTTTATTTGGAAGTAATTTCCAAATTACAGAGAAGTTACAAGATTAAGAATAATCAAAATGGGATGGTTAAATTGGTGGTGGGGTTAAGGAGTGCACATATTGTGATGAGCACTGACTGTATTATAGAAGTGTTGAAACACTATACTGTACCCCTGAAACTAATATTATACTATATATTAACTAACTGGAGTTTAAATGGAAACTGAAAAATAAAAAGAATAATCACAACAACACCTGTATACCCTTCACCTATGCACACCTTCTGTTGATATTTTATCTCACTTACTCCATTATTTGCTTTCTCTGTATCAAGGTTTCTCTGCCTCAACACTGTTGACATTAGAGGCCAGATCATTCTTTGTTGTGAGGGCTGATTTGTGCATTGTAGGGTGTTTTGCATCCCTAGGCTCCACCAACCAGATGCCAGGAGTAACCCCCCCAAAAATGTGTCCAGACATGGCAAATGTTCTGGGAAGGGACAAATCACCCCCAGTTGAGAACCGTAAATGTGGTATTTGCTTTGGTGTTTTTTTTGTTGTTGTTCCTTTGTTTTTTATGCTTTTAGAATTCTTCTGTCATGACTCTTCACCCTTAAATAGGTTGATTTGTGTTTCCTAACACTACAAATATTCTTTTAATAACCACAGTACAATAATCAATTTCAATAAATTTAACATTATAGTACATGTATCTAATCTGCCTTCTGTATTCTGGTTTTGTTAATTGATCCATTATACCCTTATTTTATGCCATTATCCTTTATACCTTTATTTTTATAATATGCCATTACTTTTATACCATTATTTTTTATTTTTTCCTTTGTACCATCATTTTTTCTTCTAGTAAAAGATCCAGTCTAGTATTGGGAGCTGCATTTAATTGTCATGTCTGCAGTCTAAAAGAGAGATTTTTTTCTCTAAATAAATAGTATTGGGAGAACTGGTAAGCAATTTATAGGAACATCAATTTAAATCATAGCACTGTCAAAATATGACCTAAGTGAATTAAGTATTATATACAGAATGGCCATAAAATGTGGAAATAGAGGCAAATACAACCTTGAATGGTTTGTTGATACTGTTCTAGTGCATGACTGAAGTGGTGTATTGAAGTATGTTGTCCTGCTCAGTAATGCAGAGTTCAGTGTTCTGTGTAAAGCTGTGGTAAGCCCAATAAATTAATGTGCCCAATTATCTGTTGCATACAGTTGTAGACATTTTCTGTCTACAGAAGATTTTCACTGATTAAGACTGCATCTCTAACATAACCCAGCGTATATATTACAGAGGTTTAATCTGTAAAGGAGGAGGAAAAAAAACTTAGCTATGTTTCCATGGTTTATGGCCTATGTATAAGAAAAATATGTTTACAACTTGAAAAAAACGGAAGTCTTTTAGATCTTAAAGGGATAAGAAATTTCTAAAGCTTGAAGTAATAACAATGAAAAGTTTAACTTACTACAGTAAAAAAGTAAAATGGGAAAAAATTTAAATCAAATATGATAGTAATTAATATGACATGAGGAGTTTCTTTTTTTTTTTTTTAAGATTTTATTTATTTATTTGTCAGAGAGAGTGAGCACAGGCAGACAGAGTGGCAGGCAGAGGCAGAGAGAGAAGCAGGTTCCCTGCTGAGCAAGGAGCCTGATGTGGGACTCGATCCCAGGACGCCGGGATCATGACCTGAGCCAAAGGCAGCCGCTTAACCAACTGAGCCACCCAGGCGTCCCAACATGAGGAGTTTCTTAAATTGGTCAGATTAATATGAAAATCCCAGTAGATAAAATGACAAAGGGAAAAACTGGCAATTTGTTCATAAGAAAACACATTTATTTCAATAATATTACCCTCATTTTCAATAAAATGCACATAAGCAACCTGATATAGTGTAATAAATACCTGTGTATTTAATAAATATTTCAAAACTAATAAGAATATTTGAAAAGATACCTGCTAACTATAACAAACTATAAATACATATTTGTTCTCCTTTCTTTTCTCAGGTTTTGAAAATAGACATAAATTTTCTAAAATAATAATTACAATAATGTATTATTGGGCTTGTGAAAGACCCAAGTAGCACAAAAAAACAGCGCAAAAAGAAAGAAGTAGGAATTGAGCTATAGAGGAGTAACACTGTATCTCACTGAGGTTAACTTAGTATCATTTTGAAAGGTATTCTGATAAGCCCTAGAGAAACCACTAAAAAAATAACAAAGAAGTGTGGTGAAAAAAACTAATAAGGAACTAAAATATTATGCTGGAAAGAGTCACTTAATGTAGGAGAAGGCAGTAAGTGAAGAATCAGGAACAAAATGTAAAAAATAAAAAGTAAAATGGCAAACACACAACTAACAGTATCAATAAAAACATTTAATGTCAGTGGGTAAAACAATCCAGTAAAAAGGCAGAGATGAGGGCACCTGGATGTCTCAGTCTGACTCTTGATTTTGGCTCAGGTCATGATCTTGGAGGTGGGATTGAGCCTGGAATCAGACTTTGCACTCAGTGTGGAGTCTGGTTGGGATTCTTTCTCTAACTCTCTCTCTGCTCTTCCCCCTACTCTCTCTCTCACTTTCTTTCTCTGAAATAAATATATATTTTTTTAAAGCAAAGATTGTCAGGCAGGATAAAGATCCAACTTATGCTTCTACACAAGACACTTAAGATTCAAAGATGTAAATCAATTGAAGGTAAAAGGAAGGAAAGAAAATATATTATGCAAAAAATCCCATAAGAGAGTTGGAGAGGCTATCAAAGTATATTGTAAAACAAAAAATATTATTCCTGATAGAGACATCTTGTAATGACAAAAGGTCAGTCCATCAGAAAGGTGTAACAATTATAAACAAATATGCACCTAAAAACAGAGCTTCAAAATATATGAAACATACCTGAAAGAATAAAGAGTAACAGACAATTCAAGAATAATAGTTACTACTTTCAATACCCTACTTTCAATAATGGATAGAAAAACTAGGCAAAATATCAAGAAGGATATAGAAGACTTGAATGACACTATAAGCCAACCAGAGAAAATAGACATCTGTAGAACACTCCACCCAACAAACAGTGGAATTCACATTCTTCCCAAGTGTATATGGAACATTTTCCTGGATAGACCATATACTAGGCCATAAATGAAATCAGAGAGCAAAACCAGTGAAATTTGTGAAATTTCCAAATAGTGAAATTAAACAACTTATTACTAAATGACCAGTCAGTAGGAAAGAACCTCACAAGGGAAGTTAGAAAACACTTTGAGATAAATAAAAATGGGAGACACACACCAAAGCTCACGTGACTCAGGTAAAGCCATACCCAGAGGGAAATTTATAGACATAAATGCCTGCATGAAAAGGAAAAATCTCAAATCAACTACCTTTAGAGGGCCAACTAAACCCAAAAGGAGGTAGAAGGAAGGAAATAATAAAGGTCAGAGTAAATAAATGAAATAGAGATTAAAAATAAATACTGAAAAGCAGAAAAACCCAAAGATTGTCCTTAGAAAAGATTAACAAAATTGATAACCCTTCACTTAGACTGACAGAGAAGACAAATTACTATATTCAAGAACAAAAAGGCTACCAACTCTACAGAAATTTGAATTATAAGCAAATATGATGAACAACAGTATACCAACAAATTAGATAATTTAGATGAAATGGCCATATTCCTAGAAAGACTCAAACTAATGAAAATGCTTTAAGAATAGAAAATCTGAATAGACTTAGAGAAAGTAAAGAGACTGACTTGGTAAAAAAAGAAGACAAAACAACTTCCAACAAAGAGAGGTTCAGGTAGAGGGGGTTTCACTGATTAATTCTTTCAGACGTTTAAAGAAGAATTAATAAAATTCTTCACAAACTCTTCCAAAAAATAGGAGAGATGGGAACTCTTCCCAACTCCATGAGGTAATACTATCTTGTAATGAAACCAAAGAAATCACCAGAAAGGAAAACTACAAACCAGTAGTTATTATCTATATTAATATACATGGAGGAATCCTCAACAAAATACTAGCCAATTGATTTCAGCAATATATAAAAAGGATTATACACCATGATCAAGTGGGATTTATCTCAAGAATGCAAGGTAGATATATGGACCACATCTTCCTTATCCATTCGTCCGTTGAAGGGCATCTTGGTTCTTTCCACAGTTTGGCGACCGTGGCCATTGCTGATATAAACGTTGGGGTACAGATGGCCCTTCTTTTCACCACATCTGTATCTTTGGGGTAAATACCCAGTAGCTCAATTGCAGGGTCATAGGGAAGCTCTATTTTTAACTTCTTGAGGAATCTCCACACTGTTCTCCAGAGTGGCTGCACCAACTTGCATTCCCACCAACAGTGTAACAGGGTTCCCCTTTCTCCACATCCTCTCCAACACACGTTGTTTCCTGTCTTGCTAATTTTGGCCATTCTAACTGGTGTGAGGTGGTATCTCAATGTGGTTTTCATTGGAATCTCCCTGACGGCTAGTGATGATGAACATTTTTTCATGTGTCTGATAGCCATTTGAATGTCTTCATTGGAGAAGTGTCTGTTCATATCTTCTGCCCATTTTTTGATATGATTATCTGTTTTGTGTGTGTTGAGTTTGAGAAGTTCTTTCTAGATCCTGGATATCAACCTTTTGTCTGTACTGTCATTTGCAAATATCTTCTCCCATTCCGTGGGTTGCCTCTTTGTTTTGTTGACTGTCTCCTTTGCTGTGCAGAAGCTTTTGATCTTGATGAAGTCCCAAAAGTTCATTTTCGCTTTTGTTTCCTTTGCCTTTGGAGACATATCTTGAAAGAAGTTGCTGTGGCTGA